>MU224399.1:191593-228812 GCA_018584345.1 Thuja plicata
TAGAGATAAATTTCCTTAACATCATTTGCATCCATTTATCTATGTCCTACTCTAAGACATTTGCATCCATAGCACAATAGAAATAAATGCATCATAGAAACATATAGACATGCATAAAAGGAAATCTTGTGACATCATCAAGGGAGGAATCAAAGATCAACATAGATAAATGTCCATCATTAATGTCTATAACATAATCAGTACATCAAAGATACACCAATACACTGGTCCATACATCAAAGTCCTGATCAAGAATACATATGGTACAATGCTATACATCCTAGGTCCATATCTGTCTCATGACCCAACAGAGGCACCTGATCCATCTCCAACTAAACCTATGCCTGAACCCCCTACACCATCTGGATACCTGTCACCTGCTCTATCCTGTGCACTAGGAGGTGCCTGACTAGTGCTCGCACTACTTGGTAAATGAGCCAGAGTAGCAATAAACTGTTGCAGCATGGTTGTGACCTGATCTAATCTCGCTGTAATGGTAGTCATCTCGGCCTGTAACCCCTGAACATCCTGCACTATATCATCTAAAACTAGAGGCATTGGAGGTGCCTGTGATGTTGGCAGAGCCTGTGGTGCCTGAGGTGCTAAGGGTACTTGCGGTATAACTTGTGCTGTGCTAACCTGTGGGTCAACTTGTGGTATCTATCTAGGCACCTGTCTAGCCACCTAGACCTGTCTATGCCTATTCCTGGCCCAATTTGCATCTACTCTCAAAGGGGCCTGCCCCTGAGGCACCTGTCCACCTGCTCGCCTCTGCCTAGCCTGCCTAAAACCACCACCTCAGCCTCTCGCATGCCCTCCTCTCATCTGAGGCCTAGCTGCTCTCTATACCCATTTTTCTCTAGGTGCCCTCTAAACTCTATGCTGGCATGGTCTACCACCATCATCCACATCATCTCCACCATCACCATCATCATTGGAAAGCTCATCAACATCAGGGATAGGCTCTACTAGATCTGTGAATCTCATGAATCGATGTCATAGAAACCACTCTCGATACTCTGCTAACATCCTTGCATCTGCCACCTATGGCATCAAATCCTAAACACCATATCCCAGCTAATCTATCTATAGACAAGCTGACTGGTAGTCAACCTATGTTCCCCACATCAACCTCTCAGCCTGTACTTGGGCATATAGTGCCATACCCTACGGCATATCCTGCATCTGGCCAAATTGGCGTAGTAGTCTCCCACAACAAAATATCTCAATCACTAATGGTGATCGGCCTATCATCCATCAAGGTGCAAACATATAGGATAACTCATCATCATCCTCTTGCCACCTCTCGCACTGCAAATACGGCCTCCATACCACCTAATCAATATCATCAATTGTGCATCTCCAAAAATCAACCTTGCCTAGACAATGTTGGACAACCATGCCATCATATAAAAATGCATAAGGGTAACCATGACCCTGAACTCGCGTTGAGACTAGCCTAGTAATAGGGATATGCTCCCATGTCCATAACTATAACAACATTGCACCTACAGAAATAGTTGCACTGTGTCGATATATAATCTCATGCAAATCATGATATAACTGTGCCAACACATAGGAACCCCAATCCAATCTTTGTGGATGAGTAATCAGATCCTCTATAATCTGGCCCCATCCGACCGCAAAACCATGACCTCTCCTATTTGGAAATAATAATCCTCCTATCATAGCTCCTAATATTGTTGGTAGGGTGGGAAATGAGGCAAACTATGCCCAAGTAATGCAATCATCTGCAATGGTGTTGTCTCCAAACACCCATCTACATATACTGCTATCATATTCTGCATCATAATACACCCGCTCTCCATGAGTCAAGATCCTCAATAGTCTATATACATCCTCTGGCATAATAGTCATCTCACCTAGAGGTAAATGAAAGGTATTATGGTCAGAGTGCCATCGCTCTGCCATAGCTGTAATAAACCTTGATTCAACTGAAACTAAGGGAGATCTAAAAGGAAACTAAGTCCACAAGTCTCAATAGTACACCGCTCAGGAGGCCTAAGCTCATCTACCAGATCAAATATACATAACGCTACACCTCGCACCCGCAACATGCGGTAATGCTCCTACATTTTGAAACAAACTTCATCATGTTAGTCTTTCTCTTGATGAACTATTTGAAGTCAATCACAAAACATTAAATCTATATTTTCTCTAACTTGAGCGTATCAACTTATTGCTCCTAACCTCTATATCATGAGACACAAGGACAATTTGTAATCATTTTTAATCATATCTGATTGACCTATCAAACATTCAGCACTATGACTTTTCTAACATCCTAAACACTACGTGACATTCTGGATGAACATTTTCTAGCTTGGAACCTAATTAAGTCATCTAGATGATCAATCAAACTAAATTCATCTATTTTCCTATATCAACTTTCAACTTTATGGTAGGCGGAACTTAACTGAGTGTATGTGGCTTTTTAAGCTAAGCGGCTTTTTAATCTTTAAAAGTGGCTCTTTACCATGTGGAGGCAGTGCTTTACCAATTAGGCGGCCTTTTGTAGGCCTACGTGGCATTTCAAAAATCATTCACGGCTTTTAAAATAGGGTGTTTTCAAGCAGCGCATTTCATGTTTTGGGTGGCAATTCTGACCTAACTCCTACGCGGCTAAGGATTGCACGTACTCATCTTTTCACAATGCGGACGCGACTTTTTACTACCCTACACGGAATTTTACCTATCCTATGAGGTATTTTGCTAATCATTTTCTAAAAATCAATAAAAACATGCATTAAATGCAATTTTCAAAGCAATAAATACAATAATAGGGTTCGAACCACTCACCGGAGGCCCGTAGTCAGGAGGTCTCTGATATTGGCATGCTCACTCAAACCTGTGCTCTCGTATGGGGACCACCATCGCTATCAGTTGTCCGAGGCTCAGAGCAAAATCTCAATAGTGAAAAGTGAAAATGAATAGTAATTTTGGGTTTTTCAACCTATTTAAGCTATTTTAACCAATTAGCATTTTTCATCAACAACTTTTACCTACGATTAATATGATTCCATTTTCGGGGGGGCATCATTATATCATCAAACTGGGATTCTGCAGCATATCTTGTATCAAATCTAGGGCATTAAAATTTCAAACTTTATCAATCGGAGTATCAATCAAAGTTTCATATCGGGGTTTCATATCATATTTTCATATCAGGGTTTCATATCAGGGTTTCATATCAGGATTTCATATCAGGGTTTCATATCAGAATTTTCATATCAAGATTTTCATATCGGGATTTCATATCAAGATTTTCATATCAGTATCAGCTCAATGATCAGGACTATCAAGCTTTCTTTGAATCAGTGTGCTTTGCACATCAATTCAAAGAGGGGCATTTGTAGACACCTAAAATTGACAAGATGTATCTCAAGCATTCCAAACTATAAATCTCAGCCAAATGATTCAAAATATCAATGCAAAACAAATGGATAAAATCAAATGGACAAAATTCAAATCAAATTAAAAGATCAAATAATCATGAAATTAACTAATTAAATTCAAGCCTAAAGGAATTAATCAAATTATGCAATTGATTTTTCAATTGTATAGTTCAAATCGAAAAGGATCAAATCCAACCCAATCACCCTTCCATGGCTAATTTAATTAAATGATGGAGTTATTTAAATCCTAATATCTTTGAGGCAACCAACCAACTTTCCCTCCATTTGAGAACACCTCAAAGCTTTTGACTTAACCAAACTTTGATCATGATCAACTCACTCTACCTCCTACCCTTGGGAAAATGCTATAAATACAAGCTATTTTTTTGTGTTTGGGATCCAAGATTTCAAGAGAAAAAGCATCCTTATTATAGGCACATTGAGAGCATATGAGGAGCATTTGAGAGCTTTTTGAGAATTTTTTAGAATTTGCATTATATCTAGCATATCATGTTTAGGAGCATTTGTTATTTTCTCATATAATCTTGGAGCATTTTTTAGCATTTTGAGCATTCTATCTAGATTGGAGCATTTAATTTTCATACATATCTCATTCTAGGATTGTCCTTGAGAGAGATTAAGCTTGAGAGCTCTCTTAACAAAGCTTGGATAGAGAACCATGAGATGATATACATTGTTTAGCTTCAATTCTTAGATTAACTTGTTTTATCTTTCCATAGAATTGTTGCTTTCAAATCTTAATTTCATGAAGGTGTATTTTCTTACACACATAAGGTTAGCAAAAAAAATGTAATTTTGACAAAATAAGGCTTTAGAAATGTTGATTTCTGACAAAAAACTAAGAGCTATAAGGAACAAAAAATTATAGAAATAATAGTTAAGATTCTTGCAAAATCACATTATTACATCAAGTGAAACATATCAAAACCCTACAAAAATGATTAGTCAAAAGACGAAGGCGAAGATGTTGATTGAAAGCGTAGACACTAATCTACACAGATGTTGTTGCATGTAATGGAGATTCCAAAGTGCTATCCCAACTTGTACCCTTACAAAAGCTCAAAAAAGTATCAAATACTTTGGGATGTGGGTCCCACTGAGCATACCATAATGTATATGGAGTAAATTGACCTATTTGTACAATGAAAATAACATAAACAACTCAAGATGATGCATTTACTAAATAAAATTTACTTTCTACCTTTGATGAGAAAGAATGGAGGCACCCTGCTCCATTGATGTGCTCTTTTGGTTTTGTTATGTGGATATGCTCTCCAAACACAATAATGAATTCCCCAATATGATTCTAAGATGATAGATAGATCAAATGACAATGATATGCAAGATTTAAATGAGAAAGCTATATCCAAACTAATGAATAGAGATGCAAATACTAATGGATATGAACATGAAAAGTAAACTAATAAGGCCATCATTCTAAACTATGGTGAATTATATAGTAAGAAAATGCTATGAAAATGCTAAGATTTCACAAATGAGCTCTATAATCAAACTAGCATGATAAAAATACAAAATGAGTTAATGATGAATTTCTCAAGGAGAGGCTCCAATTTATAGGATTTTGGAGGGAACAGACGGTTGATATTTAAAATGAAATGGAGGGGTAGAATTAAATAGGATCAATAAGGTGGCAATGAGGTGGCAATGAGGTGGATACCAAATGGAGGTCACATATGCAAGGGTAGTTGGCCATAAAAGGTGAGGTGTTGCTCACACGTGTGTGAGCAACCTTGGAAGAGGTAGCAATAAATGCAAAGTGGGGACAAGTGGAAGAGGTGAGAGGCTCAATAAATCCCACACATTTGTAAGAAAAATATATGTAGGGAAATTATATGCAAAACTTAAGTGAAACTGTTAGTAGCAATGAAATCAATCAAACAAACTACCAACAATAAATAACCCTATAGAACAATAGAATATATGCATCATAATCATAAACTAAAAATGAAACTAATTCAAACTATTCTGAATGTATGCTTCTATTACTTCTCTACACTCTTGTCAAAGTGTCACTCAGTGTTGATTCAGGCAACACTCTAACTCAAGAGATTCAAGAAAATGAAAACTATGATAAATGACTTGATTACTGAAATAAAACGTGCATAAATGAATTGCTCATAAATTTGATCCTTATTATGAGAATGGATAGGGTTTATATAAAGGTTCAAGACTGGATGGACGAACGAGATCGATTTGAGAAATATAGAACGAACGATTGAGATAATTACCCCATGTCCCCATGTGGCTGCTTAAGTGAAATTTGTGCTTAAAATTAAGCAGCTGGAGTGTCCCTGTGCCATTTTTAAATTAGAAGAAAAGGATATTTTGGAATCTATCCCTACTTTAGTTGAGCAGCCACCACTTAAAAATTAAAAATAAGCATTGAAAAAAAGGGGGGCTGAAATAAGCAGTGGCTACTTATTGACAAAAATGACACATGGCTCCACAAATCATTTTCCCTCTTTTTTATATCTCCTATTTTTTCTCAAAAAAATTATCTACAAAATTTATTATTAATATTTTATTTAAATATTCTATTTTTTATGTCTCCTAAAAAAATAAGCACCAAAATTCATTTACCATGGGGCCACCAGCTCCACAAATTGCTGCTAAAAAAGTTGAGCAGCAACTGCTAGCTAAAATAAGCTTAGCATCCGCATGGGGACCTGCCCTTAGAGGCTATCATATTTTGGGTAATCTCCCTAAAAAGAGGATTTATTTCCATTTCAAACTCAAAAAACAAAGAGTCATTTGGGAAACACAAGAGAAGATAAGATTTAGAGATATTTTCTAATTTTTGAAAATAGGAGTTTCCAAAATGCATTTTTGGGGAAAGGATTGATTTTTGTATTCTGAAAGGATTTTTTATTTTAAGAAGATACTAGATTTTCAAAATTTTGATTTTGTGAGGGATTTTTTTATTTTTAAAAAATTAATTACCTCATAGCTTTTATTTTAAAAATTTTTAAGATTAAAATTGAACTAAAAATTTAATTTTTTTGGAGGAATGTGAAATTAAATCAAAATTGATATGAAATTAATTGGAATTCAATGAAATTAGTTTGAAATTGGAATGAAACTAAATTAATTTAATTTTGGAAGAATAGTTAGATAATTTAAATAAGTAAAGATAATTATTTAAACTATATGATTATAGAAATTAAACTTACTTGATCAATAATTAATTAAGGTTAATTAATTAAATAATATTAATTATTTAATTAATATTAAGAGGGTGATTAAATGATGAAAAGAATAAGTTAATTAATTAAATAATTAAAGGATTACTTAATTAATAGCTAAAAATTAGAAGTTAATGTGAGCTCCTAAGAGTGTCTAATTTTGGGTGTCTACGCAAACCTGAAAGAAGAAAGTGGAGATAAGTGAGTGAGAAGGTAGATGGAAATTAAAGGAAGGTTGGTTGTTGAATGTGGGAACTTGCTCACACATGTGTGAGACACATTCAAATTTGGAGGGAACACTAATTGGTGTAGGAATCACACAATTGAATTAATTAATCAAGATTAATCCATGATTAATTAGGGGGTAGGTCTAGGGGTGTCATGATTGAATTTCTAGGCTAGGTTTGGATTAATTAATTAAAACAATTAATTAAATTGCAAGGGTTTAAGCTAGAAGGGGACTATTCAAATATTGGATAAAGAGGAATACTATGGTAAATTTATTAAAATATACCACACTATTAGGCTAAGGGAAAAATTAATTATTTTGGAGAAAGGATAAAATAATATAATTAATTAATTAAAATTAGCTATATTATTTTGGTTAGGATAATTAATTAAATATAATTTTAGTTAATTAAAAGGTCAAATAACAATGAATTGGACAAATTTGGACGTCTACAACACTAAACAATCTTGAATAAATTTTTAGGCATATTATCTATGAGAAAAGATACAGATGGTTGGGATTGTTTCAATTGTCTTGCATTTTCTATCCATTACTTTGAGTCATTGATGTAATTTTGAGGTTGTAGAACCTCATAAAGGGAATGCCTTCAATGTAATTATTTGCATGGGCCCACCCTTCTTTCGATGTATTGTTTAAAGTCATTATTTTTTGGAAAATAAATTCTTCGCATATTGCTTTGTGCAAGAATAACAAGTACCACTAATGGCGAGTACTTGCCATTAATTATGTAATTAATTATAACTTTAATTGTATATGTAAATATAATTCTAATTTTATGATATTTATTATAAGTACTAATTAAATTAATTAATTAATTTGTTAATTTTTTTTTTTTTGTAATTATAATAGCAACAATATTTTCTTAAAATTGTGTATTTAATTACATGAGGATTACTCTAATTTAGTTAAAATAAATAATTTTGATATTATTAAATTGCATTAGGATAAGCTTAACTAAACCTTTCTATAATTTTAAAAGATTTTGATTAAATTTAATTCTTTAAATTTATTTAATATATTATTATAAGTAAGTTTACAATTCAATTAGAGATAGAATTATAGTTGATGCAATCAATTTTAACAAGTGGTATCAGAGCTTGGTCACAAGTTTGAATCCCCTCAGGTAATGCTGAGGAGGAGATTATTAGAAAAATGGTCAGCGCTCCCCTCGAGATTTGTGATAAGGGACTAACCGCCTCCTGTGGATTCTATAAGTCTAGTGGTTGTATCGAGCATTGACAAGTCTATCTTTTGGTGCAATGAAAATCACACTTGTAACAGCCAAGGATGAATAAATCCCCAAAAGACATGTCCAACCTTGTATCCTGAGTCAATACAACAGAAATAACAAAGAAACATAATGCTAGGTGTGTGCAATGTAAATATTAGCCTAACTAGGAATGCAATAGTGAACTAAGTCATTCAAATAATAAAACCAAAATAACATATATGAGAAGACAAAGAAAGAAAATAAGAAAGAGAGTGCAAACAAAGAGCACCCAAAAGAGCCTTCTTGATGTAGAGATTTGTCCAAAACTTGGGTGTAGACACCCCAAATTGATCAACCAAAGTCAAAGGGGTCAAATCAAGTCAACATCATGGAGTAATTAACAATGTCATTAATTAATTAAATACAATCCAAAAAGGGGTTAATTAAACTATGCTATTTATTTAATCAATTAGTTATATAGTTCAATTAAATTTAAATCAAATCCAACCCATCTAATTCCCCTACTTGGCTAATTTAATTAATTGTTTGAATTAATTCCTAATTTCAACAATAGGGGACAAAGAATCAATTGGCCAATGAGGAGAAAGGATGGAGAGCACATGGATCACTCTAAGGCTTTGCTATATTAGCCACTCATTTAGTATTTTTTATTCTCACCACTCATTTTGTCATCTTGTCCCCCTATTTGAAACCCATCACTCAACCTTAACCTCAACCCTACTTTGACCGTGGTTAATCAAACTCAACCCCCTACCATTGGGAATTCCTATAAATAGAAGGCATTTCTTAGTGTAAACTCACCAATTCACATTTAGAGTAAGAATTCACATTTAATTGTATATTGAATTGGGCATTTAGCATTAAATAATTCTTGAGTATTATCATCATAATGACAAATTCATCCATGTTTAAATAGATTTTGAGCATAGAATAGTGAATATTGTCTTAATTTGCATACATTTGCATCTTAGATCCATCTTTTTCATCATTCTTAGCATATTTTTTGTTCTAGGGGTTGTCTCTTTAAGCTTCTTTGCAACTAAGAGCATTTTTTAAGTCCTTCTAGCTAGAGATCCATGAGATGCTCTTAATTTCCTTTCATTTTTTAAATTGATTAAACTAGTTAGATCTTTGAAATTTGATTGAAAAGTATGTTAAACTAATGTTTCATGTAGGTTTGTGAATTGAAGGTTTATGGAATACATTTTGCGCCCACCATGAGGCTCAAGCCTCACATTTTAACATTAATTTTGAAGTGTTTACATTGCAAATTCTCATAAATCAGAAAATTCTCGCACCTGGTACTAAGTTTCTCGCACCTAGTTTGTCAATTCTTGCACTTGGTTGGAAAATTGTAGCACTCAGTCAGTAGATTGTAGCATTTGGTCTGTGAAAGCTCACACCTAGTCTATGAAAGCTCACACATGGTCTGTGAAAGCTCACATTTAGTCCAAATAAGCTCACACTTGGTCCAAATAAGCTTGCATTTTATTTTGGATGTTGAACAAGCTCTATTTGATGTTTATGTTGTTTATTTTCATGAATTCTATCATTTAGTGAAGTTTGCATGACATTTAGTGAAGTTTGCAGATTATTTAGGGAATTTTGCATATCATTTAGGGATGTTTGAATCTCATTTAGAGAAATTTGCATATCATTTAGGGAAATTTTCAAATCATTTAGGGAAATTTACATGTTAGTTAGGAAATTTTGCACATCATTAAGGAAAATTTGCATATTATTAGGAAAAATATTGAATATCATTTGGTCTGTTCTGAGTTGCATTATGTCTTTTCTGAGTTGCATTTGGTCTGTTATGAGTTGCATTCAGTATGTTCTGAGTTGTATTCGGTTTGTTATGAGTTGTATTCGGTTTGTTTTGAGTTGCAATTGGTATGTTTTGAGTTGCATTTGGTATGTTCTACAATGCATTTGGTAGTTTTATAGCATCTGATTAATGATAAGAAAAATTAAATTCAAGTTGTATAAGTGATAAATTTGATAATTAATTGATTTTTTTTATGAATTACAGATGACAAAAAGGATCAAATCAAGAAAAAAATGGAAATAGATATACAAATCACCTAATTACTATCAAGATAAAGAGGTGAAAAGGCTAAACAAAGATGCAAAGCAGATACAACTAGCAATCGAAGCTGAAACTTTGGAAGAAAGAATTCAAGCAAAAAATAGGTATTGGAAGATCTTTGATCTTTATCAAGCCTTTTATAATACTTCTTTCATTCATCTTGATGACTCGCTTGTTTGAATATGGTGCATTTTAAGAAAGTTCAAAAAACAAAGTGTAGAGCACCTGACTATTGAAAAGAGAAGGAATCTAAAAGATTGAATGATTATGCTAAGAAAATCCATAACACAAAAATACTGGAAAACTTAGAAGAAGAAGTGAAAGCATACAAACATTGTATAAAAATTCTCAAATTATATCAAACTAAGTTTCCATCTTTGGCTTAAGTATTTTTTCATTCGTTTGAGGTGGATGTGGTTTCAAATTTCCTTCATTTTTTTGGCTTGGTAATTGAGAAAACATTTGGGGAGAAAAACATGGATGCTAAGGAGCTTGGAACGATCACTGAGGTAAATTATAACAAAACATCAAAAACCTTAAAATGTGCATAAGCTTCGAACAAAATGAGTTCTAAAATATTTTTATTTCAAGTCATTTGTTTAAATTGCGACATCTCAAAGTTGAAATCTAGTTAATTAAAAACCTATTATTGTTTTATGTATGAAGCATTAGGCCTATTCTCTCAACTTTTCAAAGTTTACCAAAATGCCAAACATGCTAAATTTGACAATAGAAAGAAAGGTTGAGAAATGAGCAAACAATAAAATTGAATCCATCATATTTGTGGAAAAAAAACATTAGTTATATGCTCTTCACTTTTCAAGTGAATCAAAAAGCCAAATGTGCTCTAGTCTCTTTAGATTAAAAGGCTTGGAATTAAAACATGTTAATTGTGTTTGTAAGGTGAAAACAATAGGGATACGCTCTTACCCTTCCTAGGGTAGTCAAAATCCTAGACTTGTTTCTCATTTTGAATTTCTTATTTTTCATAAACATGCTAGAACTTTAGTGGGCCTACCTCCCGAGAATAAACCTTAATGAGCCCGGTGAGAGGGACGACCCAAAGTGGGAACAGGGTTGAGCCAACCTATTCTACCCACTTTAAAAAAAAAGACTCTGTTAAGTTGAAAAACTTAGAGGGAAAAATATCAATTCCTAGACTCGTATGTATATACGCCTCAATCATTCTTGTGTGACTGCGTACTCCTTGTTTGACTCATTTGATATTTTTGTTTTGGAAACCCGAACTAAACACTTGGTTAATTTAGCAAGCATACATTTTTAAACCTTATTAAACCAAATTGGCCATAGGTATATTGATTAAAGTGTTTTCTTTTGGAGACCTTGCCAAAAACATTTGAGAATATACAGTTTTATGCGTAGCTTTTTAGAGGTTAGAAAACATGTGTATTTGTGGTTTCTATGCTTGATGATACATAATCTTGACCTAAACAAAAATTTCATTTAAAAGATCCAAAGTTCATAAAAATCATCATTCTTCTCAAAATAATACTATTTCAACAAAGATTCACAATTCCTTTTGATGTTGGTTTGGACAAGATCCCATCATATTAAATTGTCTTTACAAGAAGATGAAACTTCATAGGGAAGAGACCACATTTCCTCAACCACCTAGAAAATAACATAAAGACAATCACATCATGGTTGAAAATAAATGGTCTAGATACCCTAATCATAATAAAAATGAAGAGGGGGATCTTATTGCAATCGCCGCAAAGAAAATTCAATCTTTGCAATAGCAAATCCAAGATCTAAAGGAAGAAAAAGATACACCATTAAAAGAAGACTCGTTAATATCAATGTTTCCTTTTCTCTTTAATCATGATCTAAACATGTATCCATTTTCTTCAAAAAAATATGCATCTAAGCACAACAATCCTATCTGTAATCAAGAACAACTTCATGACAAACCTATCTCTGATCAAGAACAACTTCATGACCATCTTATCTTTGATCAAGAGAATGAAGAGGAAGTTACATCATATTTTGTTGAGAGTATTTTCTATCAATCATATGACAAAAATGAATTAGATCATCGTGATCTTGAATCTAATACCTCTTTGGAAAATAGATGTGAATTTAAATGTTCATTGGATATAGAATTTACTCCTTTGGGTTAATCTTATGAATAAACATTAAAAGAGCTTCTCGTACACAATCTCATAACATTACCTCAAATGAATTATTGTGGATTTACATTTTTGAGAAACTATTGTGCATACCATCAACATAATAGACATAAAACTTAAAATTGTGTGGATTTGAAACATAAAATCCAAGATATAATTGATGATGACATAATTGAAGTGCAGGATCTTAATGATTCATCTAATGATGAACAAGATACTACTCTCAAGAAACATTTAAACCATGAACCTATGTCTAGCAATGGTCCTCATGCAACCTTTGAATTTTCCACCATTCCTCCATCCGCTAAAGCTTCACACCCAGCTACACCATCTTCATCAAAAAATGAACCTAAGGATTATACTTTCCATATTGACTATGTCTACCCTCAAGGGATGCCTCTAAAATAAATCCAAGCTAATTTACATATTACTACAAGTTTATTCCATGATTCAACTTAGACCCTAAGTCATCATGTGCTTCAATGCCTATCATTCATATTCAAAATAAATCCCCATCATGCCAAGATATTAAATCCTTTCAATAAATCCCCATGCATATCCAAACTCCTACCATGTCCTTACAAGTGGATCCATGTCAAGAAGGTAAGTCAAAGTGTAAAGAAACAAGTGTTGGTAAAGATCAAGATCAACATACTATCCAATCCTATCCAATATTTGACCAAGATCCCATATCCCTAGCGTTTCATGATGATTCTCTCATACCCTTAAAATTCTTCCAAGATTATATCTCTCCATGTAAAGAACAAAGTATCCCTCCAAGTCCTATATCTTATCCACCTCCTAAGAAAGATCAGGATATCCCTTTTACCATTTCCAATGAGCCTATTGAAAATCAAGACAAAATTATCCTTTATACCTCATCCAATGATACCTTCCCATCTTGAGAAAAAATTATCCCTCCAAGTCCTATATCTTATCCACCTCCTAAGAAAGATTAGAATATCCCTTTCACCATTTCCAATGAGCCAACTGAAAATCAAGATAAAAGTACCCTTTCTACCTCATCCAATGATACCTTCCCATCTCAAGAACAAAGTATCCCTCCAAGTACTATATATTATACACCTCCTAAGCAAGATCAGGATATCCCTTTCACCATTTCCAGTGAGCATATTGAAAATCAAGAGAAAATTACCCTTTCTACCTCATCCAATGATACCTTCCCATCTCACGAAAAAATTATCCCTCCAAGTCCTATATCTTATCCACCTCCTAAGAAAAATCAGGGCATCCCTTTCACCATTTCTAATAAGCCTATAGAAAACCAAGAGAAAATAACTCTTTCTACCTCATCAAATGATACTCTTCCATGTCAAGACCAAATTATACCATCATATCCTTGTCATAATCCCCCATGTCTACCTCAAAAATCCCTTACTCTTACCAATTCCATTCATGGTATCAAATCCCCTCAAGCTTTAGTTGCTTCTATCAAAGCTATTCATGAGCCTATTGGTATAAAAACAAATCTTAAAGATGAAAACCTTGGAAATATAGCTCACTCTAAATATTTTTATATCCCTTTCACACCTTATCTCCCTCCATTAAAATGTAACCATACACCTTCTCCATCCTCCAAATCCATTTTGGGTCACTATATCCCAAAGCTAAAGTCTCCATTCTCCAAATAAATTTTGGGTCACTATATCCCAAAGCTAAAGTCTCCATTCTCCAAATCAATTTTGGGTCCCTATTTCCCAAAGATACAATATTCATCCCTTCCATACATATTGGATCTTTATATCTCTTCATCCACAATGCATAACATTTCTCGCTCGTCATCCATTTACCCTATCAGATATCAAGATCAACAAAGGCATGCATACGTGATAAAATTCCAAGAGTCTACCCATATGAACCCTCCATATCATTCCTATTCATCCATGAACCCCAAAACCTTTTGAAGCAACTTGGATGTCAAAAATGAAAACTAGAAATCCAAGAATCTACATATGTACCAAGATCAACGTGTCCAATCTAATCAACATGTGAACACCAAACAAAAAGAAATATCCAAAAGGTTGCAAAGGTCCACCAAGCAAAAATAAATATCCAAAAGGCCACAAAGGTCCACCCAAAAAAATAAGAATCAAAGAAAATGTGGGTTCCTAAATCCCTCATTTAAGAAATGCATTCTAAATAATCACAAAGGAAAGAAAAATCAAAGGCTATGTGGATTCCCAAGTTGCTTTTGCAAGACTTGTACACAAAAGAAAAATCAAAGTTGACATTCAATCTTCCAAAGGCTTCCGCTCCACCTCCTTTAAAATATTTTACAACTTCAAAATCTATTTTGGGTTCTCATATCCCAAAATCCACTACCTTAAATACTTCATCACCTTGTCTATCCATTTTGGGTCCTTGTGTTTTCAAAATACATAATCTTTCCTCCATCACAATTTCAAGCTTCCTCATCCATTTTTCCTCCATCATTCCACCAACCTTCAAAGTGTGTGTCAAAGTAATCTTGCCAATATTTCCATCCATAATATAAATGTTTCTTATCCTCATATCCATTATCCAACACCTATTTTACAGCCTTACATCCCTCTTATCCAATCTATGGTATAAAACCTTAACCACCATCGATCTTTATCCTCCATATTTATCCTTTATCATCACCTTATCAATATCTTTGAGCATCCTTTCCATAGCCATGGTCCATTATGTTGATCTCTAAGTTTTGTTGATCATTAGTGTCCCACACTTAGTCATTTATCTAGGCAGGTTAGTCGGGCATCATTGCGACTGAGCTATCTAGTATAGGCCGAGCAGTAGCTATTTCTGATTTGATAGTAGTTGTTGAGTTACACAAAATCCGAGTGAAGTTGATCAGTTCATGTCAAGCGCCAGAGTCTTCATATGTCAAGCAAGATATTTTTTTCATACATGTTAGGAATGGCACAAACTTGAAGGTAAACTATTATGAGCTGACTTGTTTGGGTATTTAATATTTTCAATAGAGTTAATTATGCATTAAATCATTTGATCCAATACGTGGCATAGATCCAATTAGAAAATTGGAATGCCCAAGCGGCATAAGTTTTTGATCTTGATCATTGATCTAGATCTCATTGCCAGATCCGTAAGGTATATAAGATTGCTTCTTACCCTAATTTCAGAGAAGGTGTGTGTGCATATAAAAGAGATATGAGAAGGGTTATTTTGAGTTAAGAAGCATAGATCTAGCAGAGCAACAGAGCAATGAGCACTAGATTAAAGTTATATCAGATTATTAGATCAGAGAAGGTATTGAAAAGGGGAGATTCATCATCAGCATCTGAGTGCATATCGAAGGATCAGATCTTAAGACATTCTAACAAGTGTATCAGGTGAAATCTCTTAACATAGTGGTTCTAACAGACCTTTCTAAATCTCTTATTTGAGTGCTTACTTTATTGTAAGTTTAAATCCTTTTACAAGGTATATTGTAATGATCTATAGCTCTTAACCAAGTAGACCTTTAATTAGGTAGATTACAAGTTTTGATCAAACTTTGTAGCCCTAATAGGCACACTTTATTACTGCAGTAGTGAAGATTTGTGTGGGTGTCATCCCCACCCCAGTTTTACCTTAATGGGTTTCTAGGTTACCAAATTCGGTGTCTTGAGTTACTTATTTTATGTTATGGATGCTACTAGTTGATAGATCAATTAAATTTATGGTATGGTTGTGGATTAGTTTTTTTTAAGTGTTAAAAGTTATAAGATCTTATTCACCTCCCCCCCCCTCTCAGTATCTTGCTTTCCCATCTTGTATTTCCAACAATTGGTATCAGAGCTCAGTTCTCCAAAAAAAAGGTTTTAATTAGCTTGAGAATTTAGATCTTGAGATAGAGGTTTATAGATTGGGTAAAGTCATTGAGAATCAAAAGATTGATATTCAGCTAGCATTACATCATCTTGAGACAACAAGATAGGAATTGAAGAAGTCCCTGCTAACAAGGAAATATTTGGCCAAACAAATGAATGACACTCATTATCAGGAAGAAGACATTGCAAATCTATTTTAGAGTGGAAACTCTACTGAGAGTGATGCAGCTATTTTAGATCTACTGGAAAGGAACAATACATTGTGTGAAGAAGTCAGAAACCTAAAAAGAGAACAAGAAATGCAAACAGTAATACTATGTGAAGTAGTGGAACAAAAGAAAAAAACTGAAGGTGACAAAGCTATGGCTGAAGAAGACAAAAGAGTGATGACTATCAGACTTGATGAAAGGACACATGATGTACAAATGATGACAAAAAATCAGATTGACATGGCGAATCAAATGCTACTTGCAAATCAGGAGATCAACAGGAAAGACATGGAAATTGTGAATCTGAGATTTGAGAACAGTCAATTGAAAGATGAATTGAGATCTGAGAAAGAACTTAATGAGAGATTGAATAAACCAAATGAAGCTTTGAATTATTTTGAAAATTTGATGGAAGCATCAAGAATATCTAAGGACTCTTCAGCATTAGGTCATACCGAACAACAAACATCTTTTGAGAAAGGAGAATCATCTAAGACTAGTGAAAGGAGGAATGCAAAGACAAAGAACAACAAGCCTATATGCTACCACTATTGAAAACTAGGACACATAGCAAATACCTGCCGAAGCATGAATGGTAAGTCCAATCCCAAAACTAAGATCAATGGTTATTGCTTTAACTGTAAGAAGTATGGACATCAGGCACATGAATGTTGGGAAAAGGAAAGCAATGCATCTCCCACACCTAGATTCAATGGGTATTGTTACAACTGTAAGAAATTTGGACATAAAGCACAAGATTACAGATCTAATGCTAAACAAAAATGGACATCAAAGACACAAGCAAAAGTACCTAGGAAAGGCAACACTTATAATTGGGATTACAACACTTGGCATAGTTGTCATTATTGTGGTGAGTATGGACATGTTCCAGAAAATTGCATAAAGACACATTTCAGAGAAAAATCTAAGAGTTGGATGAATGGAATCCTAGTTTGTTATAATTGTCTGAAAATTGGTCATACTAGGAGAGATTACAAAACAAGGGTACCTACTCCTACTGTTGAGCAGATTAGAGCACAAATGAACCAGAAATGGATAAGAAAAGAGGAATCAAGAAATAGTGAAGCTACTACAACTGAGGTCACCCAATCTAATGGATTAGAAGATCACACCATCACCAACTAAGAAAATGAGGTATGAGGAACTATATTTATATTTTACATCTTTTGTCAATTCCTAACATATAAAAGTGAAAAATTCCATATCTACATATGTAAAGATGCATAAGGAAACATTTTAAGACATGTACCGAGAAAAGTCAATATGCACTATAGGTGACAAGCAACAGTCTTATTGTGCACTAAGATTGAGTTCTCTAGTGTATGTCAATCTGGTATGATGACCGAGTAAGTTTTGTGACCGAGAGATAGGTGAGTTTTGTGAGTTGGCCAAGGACATTTGTATGATTCTCACTCAATGGACAGAACATTTAATGCTAACCTAATTTCAACCGTTGAAACTTATATAAAGGGAAGAACCATTCATTTTCATTTTCACCATGCGATTGAGAATTTTACGGAGCGATTTAGCATTTGAGAACCTGATTTCAACAAATATTTTTTGAAGATTTCTACAACGTGTCATTGGAAATCTTGAGTGAATAGTGTGAATTTTGATATCTTTCAAGGTACTATGTTTTTTGTGTTTGAAACCCTATTTTTGGACATCATGGCCGCAAGTTCTTTCATAGCAGCTAAGAGTATGGAGAAGGAGTTGATAAAGTTCAATTGGTTAGGAGCGACACCTGTGCGCCTCCAAATTTTAGGGTAGTTCCTAAAAGTGCCATCCAGGGTGATCTGACTGGAGCCCTATCAATGATTCCACCCAAGGTACTTATGATTCATGGTGTTAGATCGTGTTATATGTGCAAAGTGAGAAAAATTGGAGATCATGAGTTAAGGGAATCCTACAAAAAATTGTGTGTGGACAGAGTCTTAAAAGATGAGTATAAACATATGGCCGAGAGAGGGTTAACTTGTGCCCTAGATTTCCTGATGGACTTCAAAATGGAATGGATCAAGATTTTCCTTAGCCACGTACATGACATGAACATATGGTTGGATAATGGACCAGTTAGGATTACAAAGGAGATCATCCAAAGGGTAACTGGCTATCCAACTATCAACGAGAAGAGAACCATGAGATGTCAGAGTAAGGAAAATATAGAAGAATACACCAGAGATTTTTGGAATAAAAGAGGGATGACATTCTCAATAATCAAGGATTTGGAGCTTGATTTTGCAGTTAGGGTTATTACCCACAAGTTCTATCAGTCAAGACGACTGGACAGTGTCCCATGTATTACAGTCGACCAAGCTTGGAAGATTGTGAAGAAGGACCATACATATGACCTTGCTGAGCTTCAGTTGACATAGTTGGCCGAGAACCTTTCTTCAATCTGAAAGGCAAAGAACTCAATATGTAAGTTTGGTTCTCTACTAGTTTGCATATTTTTCTATGTACATAATACATTTCCTACTTTTGGAGATATTGTATGGAAGACAGACCAACCAATTACACAGTAGATCAATGCACTTATTGAGAAATTAGGTGGTACTTTTAATAATATAATGGGAACATACTTTGTGGAATTCAAGAAAAAAATAAGACTAAGAAGCAGAGTTCCCAGATCACTAGTTTAGAAACACTATGACGAGATTTGTTTCCTAGTGGATACAGATTTTACCTATGTGTAGGGAGTAGTACCGAGGGTATCATGGTTAAGTTCATTACCTTATGAAGTAAATATTGATGAGACATCTACAGCTATAATAGCTCTACTGGCAGAGGAGATTGATAGTTCAGCCAGACATTTCGGAAATTATGAGGAAGCTAAGTCCAAGATCTCTATGGATTTGAAGGCTAGCACTATGGAGAGGAAAAGGAAAAAGATTGTAAAGAATCTTAAGAAAATGGTTGGAATAGAAAGTGATGAAGAAATAGAGGATGCACCTTTGGGTTTATCAACATGACATGGAGAGGATATGTCTAGTGAAGAAGAGGAGAGTGAACCTGGAGAAGAAATCACTGTGAAATACAAAGGAAAGCAGTCAGTAGTTGCCAAGGCAACTAAACCAAGCCAAGCCAAATATAAGGCTACCCCTCCTATTGCTAACTAGCCTAGGACAAGAGAATCAACTATCTCATCTCTTTCCAAGACAATTAAGGTATATATAAAGAAGAATGTTGGAGAGAGCAATTCAGGGAAAAGAAAACAAGTTGAAACAAAGGCTATGTCGAGCAAAATTGAGAAGAGATCAAGGAGGAAACTAATCTTGAAGGATGAAGATGATGAGGAGAAGATAGATATAGATGAACCCAGAAATATACCTATAGAATCACATAGACCACTGACTAATATTGATGAGGTATGCAAGAACATATGAAGTACTACTAGATTAGCAGGATTTAAATTTATCAAATATGAGAAGAAAAGCCTAGTAGACAAGCATAAGATTCAGGAAGCACTATTAGATATGATGGGTATATTCAAGATGACACCTGTAGAGATAGGATACCTTGTCCCCACAGAACTTTATGATATTTTATCACAAAAATGGCAGTATGCATTGATGACTGAAAGACAAATAAGGGAAGGGACATTAGCTAAGGTCATTCCTGGATTAACCAAGAAAAAGATAGCCAAATTTATTGAACAATATCAAAGGAAGTTTATTCATAAACAAAGAGCCTATGCAATATTGAAAAATGATGTTGAAGGTGTAGTACAACAGAGCACCAAAATTTGGAAGGAAAATTTTGGGCTATTGACCAAGAAGGAAAATAATAAAGGTGAAGGCACCTTAGAGCAGAAGGAAATGGAAGAAGAAATTGCTACTGATCAGACAGAGACTGAGATGGAACTGGAAGAGAAAATAGATAGTGTGCAAACTGTAGATCTCACAACAGACAATCGCATTGACACTACACTTGAATATAATAGTAATTTGGATACCGAGGATCAGAATGAGCTGGCAGACATAGGTATGCAGTCGCCTATTTGAAAAACTAAGGCTGAGATAGAGAAAGAGGGAGAAAAGGAGGTAACAAATAATAACCCACCTATTTTAGAGGTTGTGCAAACATTCTTAGATAGTGGAGATAAGATGGAAGAAATTGCAAACAAGCCTACAGAACAAGAGGCTATACAAGTGTTAGTGGATCTACCACACTCTGTATCATCTACTCCTACTAGAACCAAAATTGGGAGTATACCTGATTAGTAGGTAATCTTGACTCAGTTAAAGACTACACTTGAAATTAATATTGAAAAAGGAAAGGATATTGAAGAACCTGAGTCAAGTATCAGTTCACCAAAACTCAAGAAGAAGAAGCTAAACAAGAAGAATTTATCGAGCTTAAATGTCACATTAGATGAAGTTATTGTGATTCCTAAATGGGATCCAAAGAAATTGTCATATAAGTAGATTCAAACTCTTCGAGACCTATTAAAGAGGAAGAAGAGACAAGAATAAATGAAGAAGGAGCACAAGAAGAATCAAGTCCTCCATGATCTAAAGGATATTTTTGTTAAAGCATTTGACATGGAAGATGAAAATCAGCAAGCACCAATTCTAGAATAGTTAATACACATTGTGCAGAAAGTGAATGACAAAAAAATTGAGGCCAATGAAAATTTGTTGCAATGGTTTGAGAGAAAATTTGAGAACAAAGTCTTGGCGAAGATATCAGAAGAGATTGCTACCAAACAAGTTGAACTTTCTTCTCTTGTTGACATTCTTGAGGAAGTTGCAAATAATGTTTATTCTTTGTACAAAAGGTTATGTGATATCAAATTATTTACAAAGGATAATCAATAGCTTATTGAGAAGTTGCAATTAGATTTGAGGTCAACAGCAATCTCATTGAGCATGGATGCTAGTTCTAGCTCCATACATTTTGATAGGTTGAGACATGCACAAAGGAGGTTAGCCGAGCTTATGGCTGAAGATGGCCAAATAAGGGCCAAATTGATAATGATTCAGACTAACCTAATACCTCATATAGAGGTTATTTAGAAGGAATTTGCAGCTGCACGTGAATTATTCAAGAGAGATCCCCATCTCTCTATTGCAGATATTTTGGCAAGTCTAGCTGCCGAGCTAGAAATTAAGTTACAAGTTATGGATTTTGTTAAGGATAGTTGGGATACATCACTTTCATTAATATTACAACTTCATAAGCCAATTTTGGATAAATATAACTTAACCCCTATAGCTATCAATGACAAAAACAAGGGGGAAACAGATAAGGAAACAGACAAAGATGTGCAGCAACATGCATAATATTTTTTTTTGGCATGTACACTATGTAAATATTTTATGAAGACCAAGGTATAATCTTAGGGGGAGTATGTTGTGTACTTAGGCAAATTTTGTGGATATAAAGAAATGATAAGTGTTTTTGCCACTAATATCAAAGGGGGAGATTGTTGATCTCTAAGTTTTGTTGATCACTCGTGTCCCACACTTAGTCATTTATCCAGGTAGGTTAATCGGCCATCACTATGACTGAGCTATCCAGTATAGGCTGAGCAATAGTTATTTTCAAGCAAATAGTAGTTGCCGAGTTACACATAAGCCAAGTGAAGTTGATCAGTTCATGCCGAGCGCCAGAGTCTTCATATGTCGAGCAAGATAGTTTTATCATACATGTCAGGTTTGGCACAAACTTGAAGGTAAACTATTTTGAGATGACTTGTTTGGGTATTTAATGTTTTCAACAGAGTTAATTATGCATTAAATCATTTGATCCAATACATGTCATAGAGCCAATCAGAAAATTGGAATGCCCAAGTGGCATAAGTTTTTGATCTTGATCGTTGATCTAGATCTCATTGCCAGATCTGTAAGGTATATAAGATTGCTTCTTACCCAAATTTCAGAGAAGGTATGTGTGCATAAAAAAGAGATATGAGAAGGGTTATTTTGAGTTAAGAAGCATAGATCTAGTAGAGTAACAAAGCAGTGAGTAGCAGAGTAAAGTTATATCAAATTATTAGATCAAAGAAGGTATTGAAAAGAGGAGATTCATCATCAGCATCTGAGTGCATATTGAAGGATCAGATCTTGAGACATTCTGACAGGTGTATCAGCTGAAATTTCTTAACATAGTGGTTCTAATAGACCTTTCTAGATCTCTTAGCCAAGTGCTTACTTTATTGTAAGTTTAAATCCTTTTACAAGGTATATTGTAATGATCTGTAGCTCTTAACTGAGAAGACCTTTAATCAGGTAGATTAAAAGTTGTGATCAAACTTTGTAGCCCTAACAGGCACACTTTATCTCTATAGTAGTGAATATTTGTGTGGGTGTCATCCCCACCCCAGTTTTACCTTATTGGGTTTCTGGGTTACCAAATTCTATGTCTTGAGTTACTTATTTTATGTTATGGATGCTACTAATTGATATATCAATTACATTTATGGTGTGGTTGTGGATCATTTTTGATTTAAGTTTTAAAAGTTATAAGATCTGATTCACCCCCCCCCCCCNAAAAGTTATAAGATCTGATTCCCCCCCCCCCCCCTCTCAGTATCTTGCTTTCCCATCTTGTATTTCCAACACATTATAGTGTACCTTTCAAAGGGGTATTATTCAGAGAGCAAGAGGTATAAATTTCTTCATTTCCTATCACACATTCACTATCTTCCAAAAGGTAAGAAAAAGGAAAGAAAGAAATAAAAAGTAAAGAAAAATCATTTTTTATATGGTGAAAATCACTTCTTGTGGCACCTTGGGCAGGTACCATGATGAAAACTTGGCAAACAAGCGTCATCTGTAGTCCACTTTCTTATACTCTACACTTGGGGGAAAGTTTCATCCATGATATATCAGCCATTTTATCCATCATATCCCACATCTTCCATATCCTACCATTTATCCTATTTAGCATTTGTATTCCCTCTTTCACCTTTGATCTTGACAAGGTTGAACATATCCATGAGTATAAAGTATCTTGACATATGTTATCCTTTCCATAAACCTATTCACTTACTGCATCCATTTTACCCTATCATGGTCTTTATTATCCCAAATCAACCATTGTCATCCCTAAGAATCCTGCCAATAATTCCAAACCATCCACTCGTGGCTTCCATCGAACCTTATCTTGATCATTCTATCTTATCCATATCCTATCCAAAATGACCCTTTGGTCTTGATAAAAATGAAGGACATAAAATGACATGTTCTCAAGAGCCTTGTGACATGTCCATTTCTTTAGAGAAACACATACCTTTCATTCCATCATGTTATTACCTTATATTCTATCTAAAACCACCTTATTAACCTACATTGTCATATTCCTTTTACCTTAGCTTGGGTAATCTTGAGGAGATAGTCTTGAGGGTCACATTACACGCTTTTTCCATCATTTCCTATCCACTTCTGATTCATTAGTTTTCTCATACATCCATAATACCTGACACCTTGCTAGACATTAGGGGCAAACAAATGTGATCTCGCTTGAGAACTAGTGATCAATTCAAAAATTGACAAAATTAAGAAAAAGGTGAAAAAATCAACAAAAGTGGACATCACAAATTTAAAAATAAAAAACAAATCAAAAAACATCAAGATATATCAAAAGTACATCATCAAAGATGATACATATGTCATCATCACTAATCATAATCAAAAGTCGACAAATCCACACAAGGGACATCATTATCAAAAAAATCATCAAAAATTTCAACAATCGACAAAATCGTGAAAAATCAAACATCTTAACAAAAAATCCCAATCATAAATAAAACATCTTGTCAAAAAATCTAAATCATAAATAAGAAAAATTGACACATCGTCACAATTGCAAAAAATCAAGAAATGTTAATCAATTTTTTTTTTAAATAATAATAATAATAAAAATGAAAAATGAAAAAAAACTAAACTACCCCCCATTCCTCCTGACTCCCCTGAGCTCTTATCTCAGAGTGAGTGCTCCCCGCGTACAAGGGCGGCTTGCCCAGGCGCGAGCCTTGCTCGCCTGAGCACGAGTCTTGCTCACCCCAGTGCAAGCAAGCTCACCCGGGTGAGCTACCAACTTGGCCCCCCCTAAACAAAACTTGATTTTTTTTAAAAAAAATTAAATTTTATTTTTTTAAACCCACAACATTTAATTTGTTTTTTGTTTCATCAACAAATGCGAAATCAATTTTTTTTTTCAAAAATTCTCATTTTTTTTCAAACTTCATTTTTGGTCTCGTAGGGCGCTGCCCCTTGACCCTATTAGCACTTTTTCTTGCAAATCAGAGAAGAACTCAAATCTACAACTCTCTCTAACCCAATAACAAATGAGCAGGGAAAAAGGCTAATTGATGAGGATTCAATCCCCCTTCTACTTTGAGCTCCACAGACTCAGGCAGGTGTACCTATCTTAAGACTCACTACTTCAGAGTGAATCCTACAGTGGATTAAGGATTCTCATCCTTCTTCTCTTTGATCTTAGAGGCTCATACAGGATAACCTATTGGATTCACTCTTTCAGTGAATATTTGGATGGAATCCTGCCCATCAAACTAGATTTGAAAATCATGTAATTCCCTTAAAACAAAAAGGTAAATGTTGATTTGAAATGATTTTTTTGCAGTTCTGGTATAAGACCAGTGCCTAATCCATTGGGTATGGAGTCAAGTTGAACTGGCATTCACAAAGATTCACAACTTAATACATCTAAAACCAGTAAAATGCCTTACAGATTACCTCTTTCATTACAAATACATGATCATCAGATCCATATATCCTTGACATTCTTAGAAATTGTCCAACAAGATTCACTCCTTCCTTGAAGGAAACTTGGGAATAAAATCACAGTCTACCTTGTAGATGAAAAACTAGAAATTCCTTACAAGTCTAGTTCATAAGAATTTCAGAAAACACACAGAGACATCAAGTGCTTTCAAAGAGATTTCAATAGTATTTCATTAGTAAAACATTGCTTTAATCATACAAATAACCACAATACTCTAAAATTATCACACCAATCTTAACTAGAACTTGAATTAATGGAACCTAAAAAATCTGGAGAATTTCTCCCAGAAGTTGGGAACTCTCAGAAATTGGAACCGTGTACAAAGGGAAGAAATTAGAATATATAGAAAGAAAAATCATTAGATACCTCCTTAATTCAACACATGTCCTCCCTTCATAACCTCTCTACAAATATCTTCTCTTCTTCCCTCACTAAAATCTGATATGAATTGCAAAAATATCTCCTTTGTTCTGGCCTTTGAAAATCCTCAAACTTCTCCCGTAGATGCATAATTAAAGTTTGAAAATAAAAATATTTTAGTATCACACCACAATCCTTTGTTTCACACTTAAATGTTGTCTTTCATTGCCTATACCTATGTAATTTTTAATACTTTATACTATATAATAACATGTGTCTTTATTTGTGCAGCTACATTAATTTACATTTTATTTTTCAAGCACCTTACATTTGCGCTTTACATATTAATCTCTTAATTTCCACACTGCATTGCACTTTGCTCTAATTTTTCTCCTTTTCTACCTAGACTGCACCAGATTGTGTCACGTGTCGACACCTGATTTGTCCATAAATCCACCTAGGCACCTACATCACCTTGCTCTTCTTGGCCCACCACCTATCGCACTACCACATGTCAGGTAGGCGTGATCCCTTGATGAGATGATCTTGATCATCTTGTCCTTTGAGGCATCACACCAGCTATTGATTCTATTTCCTTGGGATTCATGCCATCTAACCAACATGTGCTTCGAACCAGCCACATCACCATACACCTTAGTCCACCCCGCTATTGGCCTCGCCATGTATCACACATGTACAATGCCTCAATGGTAACGTCCGCGCATCTTTGGGGTCTAAGGCATTGTGCCAGTCCTCAATCTGATCTGTGATCATCACCTGTCATCGATCTTCCATGCATTGGGATATGTGCATCATCTGTTGCCTCCTCCATTTCACCTACCATGTCATCCATGTGGTTCCTGCCAAAATATGTGGTTTATCTTATAAACACTAAGAATTTCCTCCACCCCACCAATGTGGGATTAAATCTTTGCAAGTTTTAAAGTTTTATGTGCATGAGCATTCAAAATTTATTATTTTCCTCCTCCAGTCAATGTAGAACTCCCTTGGGTGAGCATAGGACCCAATGAGCCCTTTCTTTTTCTTCAAACAATACTGTGTGTGTTTTACTATATAGACACCTTATACTTCTGTCGCGCCCAGCATGTGGGACTAAAACCAAAACTGTGAGGCATTTTCAAACAGTTCACGTGCCTTTCCTCCATTACTTGCATTGCATTCCAATTTAAAAACCTGCCAATGCAAATTCTTGAAATTTTTTAATGAGTTTTATCTCCATCATGCGCTGGCCTTTCATTTCATAAATCAGCACATCACCTACTTCTTCACTCTCGCTTTCTCCTTTGTCTGCGCAAGCTATGGATGTTGAAAAGGTTGTAGAATTTGGTTTTAGACCTGCCAAATTGCATTGGCTTGAAGTTTTTAAAGTCTTTTTGACATCTCGCATGCCCCCTCCTCCTACGTAACCCTCTTTGTGGTATTGTGAAGGTTTCCTTAGCTCCTCTGGCATGCTACACAACCTCTTCCTCCAACACTCCTTGCGTAGCCCTCCAAAACTCCATGCAAGGTTCCTTCAAAACATTGTGCAACATGTAAAGCTTTTACATCTACCAATTACATTTGCTTTGAGATTTTTTTAAAATATTTTCAAGTTTAAAATGCATCCTTGAAATGTTTCATGCGCAATCTTCCTTCAGACTTCACTTCATTTCCCATGCAGCCTCCTCTCTTACCATTTGTAACCTCCTCTCTTCTATTACCTACACAAAACTTTGTTCTTTTACTTGCACAAAAGGATGCTGACATATTCCATTTCAACCTGCCAATCTCATTGGCTTGAATGTTTCCTTTCTTGCGCTGGCTGGGGAAGTATTGGAAAAGTTTTTGAATCATAGATTTATACCTTCCACATACACATATAGTGCATTACAGGCTTCAAACATTCATTTAATAGAGGAACGGCCATTACTTCTGAGTCAACCATTTTGTGATTCCTTCAAACTTACTAACGAATCCATAATGGGCATATCTAGTGATCATTGTTGACATGAGACCTCGTACCTCTAAGGGATTGTATTGATGTTGACTTTGGTATGCTTCTCGTAACCTCTCATGTATACAAAGATACTATCATTTAAACCATAAATGATTTAACAATAATAATATACTTTAAAACCCATATAGAGTAAGTATTGAACTTTAATAATAAAAGATGCATCCTTGTGCTAGTGGTTTGGGAATTATCATCTCGAAATCAATCTTCATCTTCTGAATACCAAACATGGCCTTCAGTGCAAATTGGATCATAAATCAACGATATTGCGGCCATTAGGAACATATTTACATCTCTGCAATAGAGCCCTAAAAATTACAAGTAGCTTATAGAACGAGCTTTAAAAACTAGCTGAACGACCCCTTGCATGTATGAGGACTGGAAAACCCACTTTTCTCCAACATCTAAGCATGGTCATCAACTGGATTGGCTTGAAAACATTAGTGCTACAAGATAATAGGATTCAAAATGAGCAATTTTAGTTATTCTATAATCAAACACGTCAAAACACATGCAAACCAACTTCGGATTCACTTCTGCAAAAAATAGAAACACATGCCTTGAAGCCCAACCACTAATCCTAGTGGTACACTTACATGAAAAGAGTATAGACCCACAATCGGCATTTCAAAAAAACTACCAAATAAAAATTTACCACGTTCTGAAGGTGACTTCTGTACAAAATTAATTTTGTCTAACACTGGTGATTTGCAGAAATGGCTTTTGGATTTGCCTTTGTAAAGATATCAAATTATGTCTTGAGGCTCAATCCTTGATCCTAGTACAAAACTTACATATAATAAGTGTAAGGAACCAACTCCCATCTGAAAATAAACATTCTATAAGAATTTACCATTTTCTAAAAGTGGTTGTTCTACAAAGTCGATTTTCTCAACACTAGACATCTGCATAAAACACCTTTAGATTCGACTTCACAAACCTATCAAATGAGACCCTTATAGTCTAGAACCTTGAAAATAGATTCACTTTCACACAAGGAATATGAAACTTCAATCATCTTTCTCTGATGATCAATTGGTCAACCGACACTAATCTACAAAGTCAACGCCTCAGCTACTTTCTAAAACTCAAACACAGCAAGACTGTAGAAATTGGATTTGGAATTGACTGAGCAAAGTTGTCAAATGGATTATCCAAAGTTTAAAACTCTAAAGGAAGGCTCATTTCCATGTTTAAAATGTAGGGGAACATCCAATTCTTAATAATCTTCAACTGGGTACACATTGTGGGACCTCAAAGTAGGGCATTCAATAACTCTTCATTTCAGACTCTGAGAAACAGAATAAATTACAAATGGAAAGGCTTTGGTAAACTTATCAAATAAACTCATAGGGATTTTTAGATGGTCATAAAGGTTCACTTTTATGCCTAAAAAATCTTGTAACACTCCATAATGTCATGCCTATCCATCTGGAAAAATATGTAAGCTGTCAAAGTAGGTCACTTAATGATAGTTGGAAACATGCACAAGTGCAGATTTGGATCAACACCTCTAAATGACTATCTCCAAAACACATCCAAATTGAAATCTGAGAGCTGAAACCCACTATACTTTCTTAATGAAAGGTTTTTAACACACTCTCTGATTGGTTTCTCATAAAAAACATCTGGTCTCTTTTTACATGTATTCAAAGTAGGCCCTTTCAAAAGCATTTTTGGGGCAGTGACTTGTGCCTTAGAGAAATTCTACAATTATGTCACTCCAAAATTATCCAAAATTTTAGTTCCAACAGTGGCTCTAATTGGGGACGCATTCCCCATGTGGGCATTCAGAGAACTTATAATCTTGTTGTAGAGCAGACCATTCACAAAAAATAAATCAGACTTTCTCTCTTCTCTTTTCTCTTCTCTCCAAAAACCGGGATCCTTATTGAAAATGAAACACCACACAAATGAAAGCAAAGAAACTATACAAAATATAAAAATTATCCATACATGGCCTCAATTCCTTTCATAACTGAAGTCAACACTTACCTCTATCAAAAATCTTATTCTCATCTCCATGTAGTGGAGATGAACTGAAATCATCACTTTCATTCACTTGATCAAACACACTGCTATATATCTTCAACATAACATATAAAGAATAATCAGCATACTCACCATCAACTAGAAAAACCAAGTCATCAAACCATTGTGAATTTTGATCATTGTGTAACATCAAAATATCACACCCTTCAATATCATTGTCTTTCTGAAAAGAGAAACACTCCAGCTCCCTCACATAGTTGGAAACACGTTGGTTTACTTCAACACATGCTTGGATATCAAAGAAAAAAAATTCATATTCAACCTCATATGTATCATGCAAACATTCAGGGGAAACATGATGAACCATAACCTCTGATTTCATACTTAGTTCACCATGAGAAACTTCATTCATTTTCATGTTACAAGAATTTTCAAGATCAACATTAGAAGAGGATTGATCATAATAGAAGGAGGTTGAATCAAAAATTTCATCCTTGTCACCACAATCACATGTTTCATAATCTGATATAGCATTCAAATCATCTGGATTCTCAATGGTTTCTTCATATAAAGGATTATAAATCATATGAAAACCCTTCTCAAAAGTATTATGACAAAGTGTTGGCTGATCCATATATACTTTGTCATCAAACAGTGGATTAAAAACTTCAATAAATCCACCATCAATTTCAATATTATAGCCATCATCAAGGAGGGAAAAATTTGAATCAACATCATTACTATTTGAACAACCATCATCACTATGAGTTTGAGAAGATGAACAACTGTAGTTATAATTTTCAGAAAGAAAATCCTCACTAATTTTAACAAAACTTGCAAGGTTGCCCTGACCACTTTGAGACTCAACCTTCTCAAAAAAACATGTTGGATTAAGAATACCTTGTTGATGAGAAAACTAAGAAGGAAAATAATATGTTGTATGAAAAGGTTCTTGTACAAGGGTACCATATACACAATCATTTGCAACACTTGACAAGTCTTCATCCTCTTCACAAGGTTTCCTATAAACCATCACCTTATCCACAAAAAGATAAGGGCCATTCCGTGAAGGTATTATATTTTTACATTAGTATATACAAGGAAAAACATGATCTACACCATGAGTTTATACTACACTGATAGACAGGGTACAACACTACCTGACGCCAAGGTTACCTGATATTGCCAAGTACAAAGCATCTCGACAAACACTATTTAGTGTTACCCGATGACAAAAAGGACAAGGGAACCTGATGAGTAACCAACAGTGAAACCTAACAAAATAGTAAAGAGAGGAACCTGACAGACTTTCAGTTCAACCTGACGGTCAAGAACCGATAGTCAGTTACATCCCGCAAAAAGTGGATCTGACTTTCCACGTCAGATAAATCACTGAAGTTTTATATTTAGCTTCTTGATTTGTTTTAAATCCATTATGTGCATAGAAATTAATGTAATTATTATTGTTTTAATCAGTTTAACTATTTTAAAACATGTGAACTAAAAGATCAAGGTCAAGTTGTATACCTTGGATCAAGAGTTAACATTGTAATGCGTAATTCTAGAATAGGTCAAATACTTGTATAAATAGATGCTCAATCTATTGTGAACATGTTTTTCAATGATGATTGTATCCATTGAGAGCATCTAAGGATCAGACAAGAGAATTCATGCAGAAGGACAAAAAAGGATCAATTCAGTTTCAAGAATAGAACACAGGCTACCGACAAGTAGGAAAAGGTATTAATCAATCACTATAGGTGATATTCATATTATGAGAGATTTAATGGATCTATGATCAGAAATTATAGATTTCATACAGTCAAGTCAAACATATTGTACTCATTCTAACAAGTTTAGTAAACTTAAGAAATCCTTTCAAGAAAGGTGGACCTAACAGTCCTATTGTAAATCTCTTAATCGAGTACGCACTTCATTAGTGTTGTTAAATCTCTTAACAGAGTAGATCTTAATAGGTCTCCACTTTAATACTCCTAATAGGGTAGATCATTAGAAGTGATCAATCATAATCCTTTACCGACTCCCTTCCATTCTACAGATAGTGAAGTTTTGTGGGTGTCATCCCCACCGCAGTTTTTACTTCCTAACAGGATTTTTCTGCGATATCATATCTTGTTTTATGTGTTTATTACTTTCATGAATGTTTCTATAAATGTTGCAAAAAATTAAAGATTATGAATTATTATTACATGCATAAGAAATAATATCATATATGGTGGGTAATACAGTAAAGAATGATTACTAATGATGAATGGTGAAAAGTGTTAAAAATTTTAGAGGTACTGATTCACCCCTCCCCTCTCAGTACTACTTCCCATTAATCCCAAAAATTGGTATCAGAGCTAAGTCTCTTCTTAGAAATCTTAAAGGCTTAAGAGAAAATATCATACAATGGAGAAGTACAAACTTGATAAAAATATTGAGAATAAAAATCTTGAGATACATATGTTCTATGAACAGTATAAAGAAGTGAGAATCAAAGATAAAAGAGATCAAGGAAATAATGAAGAAGCACTCAAGAAAATTTGTAGCTAAAACTATCTAGCTTACAAAGTGCTAGAAGATAAGTTTATAGAGATGGACACCATGACCGAGACCAAATGGAGACAACTCCTAGATCTTCCTGCAAAGTCAACAAGTCATGAGAATCGGTTAATCCTCACCGACACACCTCATAGAGAGGAGGAGAAAGACAAGGCAAGTCCTCAACACATTTCTTTGGAAAATGTAGATAATACTGAGCCAATTGACTTAGACAAAGTCATGAATGATCTTGACATTCAAGACATCACTCACTATGACTCTAACAAAGATCATCCGAAAGAATATGATGTAATATTTATATCTCTTAAGGATCAAATCATGCAACAACAATTGGAGACCCAAGCAAACAAAGACATGGATTTTTTTGATGAAATATGGCCAGACACATCAATAATTTACATCACGGGTCTGGACCCTACCAACCAAATACAAAAGGATGAAGATGTCACTGCTCAACAAGATCAAACCGATGAGCAGGACACAAATCAAGATGCAGCACAAGTGAGCACTCAGGATAATATGACATTGCTAATAAAGGCCATAAATATACTAGAAGGTAATGAAGGATCTACTGTAGAAGATACAAGCACACCCAAGGACAAGGGTGATGCAGAGGAAAAGGACACAACTAATTCAACCAAGGATATAACTATAGAGAAAGCTACAACCGATGATCAGAAAGATACATCTACTGATCTAAATAAGGAAGAGTAAAAACAAGCAGTAGAGGACAAGAAGAAAGAAAAAGGTGAAGAATGCAAGACAGATGAGTAGGAGAAGAAGACAGAAGAAAAATCTATAGAGACACCCAAGGTTGATGGAGAGGCATCTTCACCAAACTAACAGGTGAACCCTGAGTAGAAACCTCAAGAAGAATCTTCAACAAAGCCTTCACCGAGCGCATCAGAAAAGATAACTGAACTAGAAATGGTAGTTCATACACCTGATTCCACTCAAATATCAAGGAAGAAGAAAAGAAAGCATAAGAATCCAGCGACTCTAGATGAAATCATTGAGATTCCAATTTGTGATCCTAGGACATTGGATCCAACTGAATTAACAAAGTATACAAGACTTTGTGAGAGGAAAGAAATGAAATAAAATTTGAGAAAAGCCACAAAAGAGGCAAAGGTGCTTGAACTAGCACAAAGAATTCTTCAAAAAATTGTACATGATGTAGATGTTGATCAGACAGCCCCAATGCTTAATCAATTAGTGGTTCTCATAGATGTAATCACATCTCAAAACATAGATGATGAGAAGTCCATGGAAGATAGACTTGAATAGAAGTATGATTTCAAGTTAGCTGAGAAGATAAGCCAAGAAGTGGCATTGCAAAAGGTAAATCTTTCTAAATTGGTTAGCACAATAGATCCAATAATCTCATAAGCTATTACCTTGATATAGAAATTATGCACGCTTGATCAACTCACCAAGGAGTATACCGACAAGATAGAATAGATAGATGTTGATCTTCAGACAAGTGCAAAAATTCTCATGAATAGTGAAGAAGCAATCAAATTGCACAATGAGCAGCTCAAGCAAGCTCAAAAATTGAGACAAGACATTCAGATTGCAGAGACACAGTTTAGAGATGAGGTAAATGAGCTTCAAGTTCAACTCTTATCAACACTCTCACTACTGCAACAACACATGACAAAGGGAAGAGCACTAATTGCTACCCCAAAAATGTCTGTCCTAGATAGAATTTATGATATGCATGCCCGAATAGAACTAGAGAACATGGTACTAGAACTCCTAAAAGAAAATGGGAGAAATTTCTTGAAGATATCAAGACCGCCCACTCACATATTCTTGACACGTTGTAAGTTACACATTTTTTGACAACTTATAAGTTGTACATTTTTTTCATGAGTATCAAATAAAGGGGGAAATGATATGTATAGTCACAATAAAAGAAGGGGGAAATCAAAAAAGGGGAAATGAAAAGATGAAATGATTTGTATAGTCAGTCAGTTGAAAGAGAAACAAACAGGGAATGTGTAGTATAGAGGAAAGCATACATGTACATATACTTATACTATATCGATGCATACTATTAGGGGGAGTCATATAATGACAAGGATATATACATGGTGTACATACTAAACACTTTAGTATTATGCACATATCATTTTTTGATACTAATGTCAAAGGGGGAGATTGAAGGTGTTATATTTTGCCATTATTATATACAAGGAAAAACATGATCTACACCATTGGTTTATACTACACCGACAAACAGGGCACAGCACTACTCAACACCAAGGTTACCTGGTACTACCAAGAACAAAGCATCATCCTGAAAAACACTATTTAGTGTTACCCGATGACAAAAAGGACAAGGGAACCTAACAAGTAACCAACAGTGCAACCCAACAAAATAGCAAAGAGAGGAACCTGACAGATGAAGGGAACCCGATGATCAATTCAACAAAGGAACATCGACAGACTTTTAGTTCAACCCGATGGTCAAGAACCGATAGCCAGTTGCATCCCACAAAAAGTGGATCTGACTTTCCACGTCAGATAAATCACTAAAGTTTTTTATTTAGCTTCTTGATTTGTTTTAAATCCATTATGTGCGGAGAAAGTAATGTAATTATTATTGTTTTAATCAGTTTAACTATTTTAAAACATGCAAACTAAAGATCAAGGTCAAGTTGTATACCTTGGATCAAGATTTAACATTGTAATGCATGATTCTAGAATAGGTCAAATACTTGTATAAATAGATGCTCAATCTATTGTGAACATGTTGTTCAATGATGATTGTAGCCATTGAGAGAATCTAAGGATTAGACAAGAGAATTCATGCAGAAGGATAGAAAAGGATCAATTCAGTTTCAAGAATAGAACACAGGCTACCGATGAGCAGGAAAAGGTATTAATCAATCACTACAAGTGTTATTCATATTATGAGAGCTTTAATGGATCTGTGATCAGCAATTATAGATTTTATACATTCAGGTCAAACATATTGTACTCATTCTAACAAGTGTAGTATACTTAAGAAATCATTTCAAGAAAGGTGGACCTAACAGTCCTATTGTAAATCTCTTAACCCAGTGCACACTTCATTAGTGTTGCTAAATCTCTTAACAGAGTAGATCTTAACAGGTCTCTACTTTAATACTCCTAATAGGGTAGATCATCAAAAGTGATCAATTCTAAGCCTTTAACGGCTCCCTTCCATTATGTAGATAGTGAAGTTTTGTGGGTGCCATCCCCACCATAGTATTTACTTCCTAACAGGAGTTTTATACGATATCATATATTATGTTATGTGTTTATTAATTTCATGAATGTTGCGAACAATTAAATATTATGAATTAATATTACATGCATAAGAAAGAACATCAGATATGGTTGGTAATATAGTAAAGAATGATTACTATTGATGAATGGTGAAAAGTGTTAAAAGTTTTAGAGTATTGATTCACCCCTCCCCTCTCAGTACTACTTCCCATAAATCCCAACATTCTGGTACCATGAATCCTCTTCCTTTACCAATTCCTCACAAATATCTTCTTGGACATCCCCATGTGAAAAAAGCATGGATTGAGTAAAATATTCCTTATTGGAAACAAGGACTGAAACTTTGTGGCTCATGTTTTTTCATGCAAAGGAATGACCACAACAACTGACATCTGCATCATAGTCATCCTCTTGCTTTTCACAAAAGTCTTCCTTAAATTGAGACAAGAAATCTGCATCACTCTGCTGAAAAGAAGAAATATCTACAGACTAAAAGGAACAATTATCAACTAAAGATTCATCTTCGTCATATTGATGTTCATTGACTTCATCATCAACATAATAGTCTTCATTATCAGTAGCATAATCAGATTCAGCATCATCATCATAATAGCTAGATTCAGCATCATCAACATAACTAGATTCAGTATCATCTACATTTTCAAGTTCAGATTTCTCAATTGAATCTATAAACTCTATAGTATACTTAATTTCTTCTTCTTTAAGGGATACTGACCAATTTACTAATTTAGGCAGACAAAGTTCTAAAAATAAATCAATCCATACTAATTCTGGAAACTCAATGTCTGCTATAAGCTTATCAACTGCATTATAAAACCTTTTATAAAACAAATAGTATGATTCTTTCTTTCTTTCCCCTATCTCATATCTTAAGATCAATATGCATTTTGGTTGGATTCTTTGATTTATCAACTAAATATCCCTTTAAACTTCTTCAGGATCTGGCAGATAATTTACAGATCTAGGAAGCATATCTCGATCCATTAAAGTTGGACTGTCCATTGGATCATTCATTTAACAGCACATATTAATTTGTCACAAAAAAATTTATCCAAATTTTTGCGATCATTAACTTCACACAAAAACAACATACTTCTAATTTATTATCCCCCTTTTTAATGACTTCTTCACCTGGTGAGGGACTTCATAAACTATTATCATGGAAAAAATTTACCCATGAAAAGAAAAATACTTGTCATCAATTGTAGTGGCTGCAAAATGCTAAGTTTGAAGTTACCTTCACACCTTTCACTAAGTCTTTTGTAGATTCACCACCTCCTTTTGGAGGATAGAAAACTTGAACAGCTGAGACATAAACCCAACTCAAATTCTCTTCAAACCTTGCATTTAAACTTTTTTATTTTCATGATGGGGGAGCACAGTATGTTCATTGATTTCCTCCATTGGTGTCCATTTGTAAGGCCCACCCCATTTCCACCTTTTCCTCGACACTTCGATGTCGAAGGATTAAGGGGTGTTGTAGTATCTGGATGATTGGTAAATCTCTAACTGATTTGTACCTCGGGATAGAACTATCTATTGTACCTTCATGTCAGTACCTATTTTAGTGTCGCAATGACATAAGTGATATCTCTAGGTTGTTAATTGTGTAAGTGAATCTTGGATGTAGTATGTTACCCTGCGGATCATAGATCCCACCAGATTATTATGGGTCCATTGAGTATTTTTGTCGAAAGGATTAGATTCTAGAAGTCGAGATGTAAATTCCAAATTAGTTATGTGTTAAGTCTTAAGTTATCTTGGATTAAATTAATAGTTGATGTGATGATTCTAGTAACTCCTACAAGGAGGATGAGTAATGTTTTGATGATGTA
>MU224399.1:233479-254583 GCA_018584345.1 Thuja plicata
AATTACTACCATAAATATTATTGAATCATAAACTTTAATAATATTTATCATAAACTAATGTTACCTTTGAGAGTATTAAATTGGTTAAAAGTACATTGATTAAGGGGGTATGTTGTAATTATAAATTAAATTAATATTTATTCATTTGAAGACGAATATTGATGTAAATGTCAAATTAAATTTTATATTCATCTTTTCCATAAATGGACTACACAGTTATAGAATCATATTGGCTTGATATGTACCTTATTGGGATATGGTTAGCCTTTTTTTTTAGAATGACGTAAACTATAACATTCAATTCCTCCTAGATAACCTATAAGCTTTTTAGATCGATGTCTGACGATATTGATCGAGAAGATGATCAACGATCTTCTTCGATACCATCCAGCATCATATGGTTACAACATTGTTGAGGTTGATCGCCAGAATCTTTTGGGACCACGTCGTTGAATCCTCTTTCCCGCAACTTCAACGTGGAACTTTTCACTTCAAAAAAAAAAAAAATTTGTTGGTTGTGTTTTGACCCGAACTTTTGGGCATCACACCATTCCTTGAAAAACTTACAAGATCACCCTAATTTTATTTTGGATGTTTCTTCAACTCACAATCTTGTGACTGCCTTTTGTATCTTGTATTTATTTTGAAAAAAACTTTTCATTCAGCACTACTGCAGAGATTGGAGTTGCCACCCAATATAGAGTGGGGAATAGATTATGACAGTTTGCAAGGACAAATCCTTTTCAAAATCACTTTTACAAGACCAAACTAACTCCTCATAAGACATAAATTCTTGGACAAAAAAATCTCAGACACAAAACAATATCCCTCAAACCCCATAACATGAAATATAACTTTTCAACTCTATGCAAACTTGGACAGACTTAACTGGACTGAAAGATTTGAAAAAATGTTGCACCATAGAGTCTAGGACAGACTAAACATGATTTTTTTCAACCGTCCCCAGTAGAGTCACCAATTTGTTAGCTTTTTTTCTTGCAAATTGTAGAAGAAATCAAATCTACAACTCTCTCTAACCCAACAACAAATGAGCAGGGAAAAAGGCTAATTTATAAGGATTCAATCCTCCTACTTTGAGCTCCACAGACTCGGGTGGGTGTACCTATCTTAAGAATCACTACTTCATAGTGAATCTTACAATGGATTAAGGATTATCATCCTTCTTCTCTTTGAGCTTAGAGGCTCATGTAGGCTAACCTATTGGATTCACTCTTTCAATGAATCATGGGATGGATTCCTTCCCATCAAACTAGATCTAACAATCATTTAATGCCCTTAAAAAAAAAGATTTGAAATGATTTTCCTACAGTTCTAGTATAAGACTAGTTCCTAATCCATTGGGTATGGAGTCAATTTGAACTAACATTCAAAAATATTCACAACTTAATACATCTAAAACCAGTAAAATGCCTTACAGATTACCTCTTTCATTTCAAATACATGATCATCAGATCCATATATCCTTGACATTCTCAGAAATTATCCAACAAGATTCACTCCTTGGTTGTAGGAAACTTAGGAATAATATCACAATCCACCTTATAGATGACAAACCAGAAATGCCTTACAAGTCTAGTTCATAAGAATTTCAAAAAACACACAGAGACATCAAGTGCTTGAAAAGAGATTTCAATTGTATTTCATTAGAAAAACATTGCTTCAATAATACAAATGACCACAATACTCTAAAATTATCACACCAATCTTAACTGGAAATTGCATTAATGGAACCTTAAAATTTTGGAGAATTTCTTCTAGAAGCTGGGAACTCTTAGAAATTAGAACCCTATACAAAGGGAAGAAATTAGAATATATAGTGTATCATCAGAAAATGGAAGCACTTCCATTTAGGACTGGTTTAGCCCTCCGATTAAGTGGTTCGGTGTCATGTCAAATTCCTTGAATGGGTCTTTGACTTGGATCTGGATTTTCCCCTATCCTGCCCTATTTTCCACTTCTCTCCTACCTATTTCTGGTATCCTTTTCTGAGATGTTGAGGTTCTTGACCTCAGGGTCAAGGTTTACCTCGACTCTGATCCAAGGTCTAAATTTGAAATTTCAAGGATTTCCAGATGTCAGGGTTTGGAAAGAATTATTTCCTGCTTCCAGGTCGGCTATTTTGGGCTTCAAAGTGGCAACTCTTAAAAATATATTTAATATAGGTCCACTTCTAGGGTTATGAGCCTAATGGAAATTTATTTCTCATATGTTAGTCTCTCTAGAAGTTTGTTCCCTAGACTTGTATATAAGGAAGCCTTCTCCTCTCATTTTGAATCAAGAAATCTATTGAAGGATCTACGCATAATCTATCGAAGTGATTGTCTAGTTTCAAGTATCCATTGTTTTATATACATTCAAGCATTCAAGATTCAATTCATCAAGGAGATCCATTAGTAGCCATTAAAGGATTCAAGCTCTATTGAGCCCTCTTGTTGAAGATTTCTCCATCCATATCCATTCAAGATTCTTCCTATTCCAAGATCCATTCAAGATTGGTGTTGAAGATCTAAAGGAAATTGATTTGAGACATCCTACATTCTACATTCATTTGGAGAATCCATACTTGTGGATTCAAGGATTTGAGTTCCCCACAAGGGTTTCAACATAAGCAAGGTGAATTATTCTATTTACTTTGTTTATCACTGTAATTTCAATTCTATTTTAAGGTTAATTCCAAAACTGGGGTTTGACCAAGGAAAACCCCTCCCCCAACAAAAAAAAACCCTTTTTTTTCTTACAGGTACAGGTATGAAACAACAAATTATAGAGAATATTTAGATACCCTTTTTGGCCAACTTTCAGGATCCAAGAATAGATTTTCCATCAAAGAAGTGCAAGTCAAGGTAAAAATAAAAGGGTACAATTGTACCCCCGTATTTGGGTCAAGGTTGACCTTGCTCAGAAAAGAAAACAATTTCTAATTTTTCTTCGTCTATGTGTTTCTAGGCCAGGGCAGGTTGTAGAATTTCTAGAAACTCAGTACAGACACCAGAAAATAGCCATTTCTAGATCTGCTATACTTTGAGGTTAGTATTTGTCTTCAATTCATTTCAATTAAGATGTTAATCTTTTCATATCTATTACACACTCTACTCCACAAAATGGAATGTAAGGTTTCCCTCTTTCTTCTTATTTCTAATTGATTGATTCATTTGTGCATTGACCATTTTCTTGTGGTTAATCAATTTGGATCTTTCCTTTGTGAATTTGGGGCTAAGAGGAGAATCTTACATTCCCCAACCTAATTTTCATATGTAAAGGGGTATTCTTTAGATGTGCAAGTCTCTTGTACCTATTTCACCTCTTTATTTTATACATCTCCTAAACATATCTTTCTTTTTTATCTTTACATTTTGGTGAACCCGCTTATGAAAACTCTTTCTTTTGTGGTGTTAGATTTACATTTCATTTTAGATCTTGCATGCATATTAGATTAGCCTTCTTTTATGTTCTTGCATTTACATTTAAAAAATCATATAAAGAAAAAATAGAAAAACATATATTTTTTCTTGCCTTGTGTTCTCCTAATTTAGTTCATTTGCATTGCATTGGTATATGAGCTTTACTACCTCTAGTCCTACTTATAATATCCTAGTTAGAAGAAGTCATAGACGTATGGGTTCCTTTGATCCTAAGTCTTCCTCTCCTTTCCTTAGGATCCTGAATGACAATTTGATCACTCATGATTCTAATCCTTCTACGGAGCATAACTCTTCTCACTCATCTCGTAATGAGGAGGATATTTTAAGAGTTCCTCCTGAACAAGTCCAAAAACTTTCAACTGAACTTGATAAAATAGGAAATTGGCTTATTCAAGAAAACAATAATCAAGATTATATTCAAGCTATAGAGTCCCTTAAGAAAGTCCTTTGTGATAGTGATCAAGGTGTTAATCTCTTGTGTGGTATCACTCATCTTGTGCATTCAAATGTCAAACCTTTAGTTCAAGTAGCTCAATATCTAGGACTCGCTCCTCCTGTCACTAGTGTGAAACTTTCTTCCATTCCTTTACCTAGCATTCCTTCTTTCACTCCTTCTTTAATAACTACATCTCTTCCATATTCCAATCCTCTGGCTTCAAATCTTCCACTTCCATCTCTTCCTGTGAGTTTTCCACTAGTGTCTTTACCTACCTCATAGCCTTCTTACCATAGTGTTCCTTTTACCTATTCCAACCCTCTTCTAACTATGGTTCCAAGTGTTCCACAGGTTGTGTCTTCCATTCCTATTGCTTCCTACACTTTTTCTAGTGTTCCTAATGTTTATATGCCTCCTATTTCTTCTAATGATTCCACAATCATTAGTCTGGCTCAAACTGTGTCCTCTTTACAACAACAACTTGCGTCCTTAACTCAATCTACGTTTAGTATTCCTACATGTGACATGGGTAGTCCTTTATCCCCAGAAATTATTTTTGCTCCTATCCCTTAGCAAGCCAATATGCCTCATCTTGAGAATTACAATGGTAATGGAGACCCTGTCACTCATGTTAAAACATTTCAAATCCTTTGTAGTGACTATGCTCATGACCATAGGATTTTAGCCAAGTTGTTTGCTAGAAATTTTTCATGATAAGGCCTTGCAATGGTATTTTTCCTTGCCTCCTTATTCTATTGATTCTTTTCCAAAAATTGCTAATGCCTTTATCCAACAGTTCCAAAATAAAAGTGGTCTGCAAGTGTCCTTAACTGATTTGATGCATTGTAAAAAAAATACTAAAGAAAAATTGACTAGATTTATTGGTAGATTTAAGAATTTGTATGCTCAAATTTCTTATCATGTTCCTGATATTGATATTCAGCATATGTGTATTTCAAATTTCCAAAAGGATATTAGAGATAAGATTTTGCTTACTGAATTTACCTCTTTTCAACAACTTTGTGCAGCACTTCATCATTATCAATTACAAGTGAGTCAATTTGAGAGAAACACTCCAATGGCTCATGTTCCATTTGATAAGAGTGATTTTTCTCCTAATCCCAACAAAATTTAGAAACCTAACAACTATGTCAAGATAAATAAGCAAGAAAATGCAGTTGCTGATCAAGTTGGTGTTTCATCCAACAATGTCACTTCTGCATCCACTACTTTTTGTCTGAATTGTATGTTTACTCCTCTTTCTGAATCTTTACATACTATTATGAGTAAATTTTTGAATGCTACTATGATTACTTTTCCTCCTATTTGACCTCTTCTTCCTACTACAATAGCATCCAAATCCTTTGATCCCAAAGCCTTTTGTCAATACCATCATCAAAATGGCCATGATACTGAGAAGTGTTATTCTCTAAACCATAAGGTTCAAGATTTAATTGATTCTAATGCTTTATTTGTTGATAATTTTGATGGTAGTGGGAACAAATCTGTCTCTCCTCCTAATCAAAACCTCTAAATCTATACGAATCCTTTGCCTACACATGATACTAATACCATTGTTCAGCCATCTTCTGTGGTTATTGTTTATGATTCAAAGATGGATGATCTCAATCATATTTTTAACCATGTGGAGCATATTTTTTTGTCTCAACCTGTATCTCCACCCCAGCCTCAATCTCAACCTCTTGTTCAAGTTCCTCTGCCTCAACCTCAACTTCAAATTTCACCCCAACCTAAGCCTAAACTTCAACCTAAACCTCAAAAAAAACCTTTTGAATAAAATACCTAGGAAGCTCTCCATCACCTTTGATGATTATGAGACTATTAAAGATTCTCATTGTCCCCTTTACATTTATGCTAGTATTTCTAAGATACCTATGTGTGGTTTTCTTGTTGATCCTACATCCTTAGTCAATGTCATTACTGAAGAAAACCTTTTTATGAAGAACTTACAACGTGATTGTTACAATACATCTAATGTGTGGATCCAAACTTGTAATGGTTTTCTCTATCCATCATTTGGTTCTATTAGCTTGCATGTTGAACTTTTTGGTAAAGTTGTGGACACTACCTTTGTTGTTATCCATACTTCTGATCAGTTTCAAGTTAAGCTTGGTTTGCCTTGGATGACTATCATGCATGTCGTTGCTTCTCCTATCCATAAGTGTATTAAGTTCATTCATGATGAAGAAGTGAAAAAAATTAATCATAGTTTATATCAACCTTCTATGCCTAGGGATTGTGCTACCCTTGACTTCTTTTGGCCTTCATTACCTAATTCATGTTCTTCTCGACCTGATAATCTTTTTTTCTCATATCAAGCCTATAAACATCACAAGATTTTTGAGTTAAGCATGCCTTGGATGGATCTTAACCATGGTATTTTCCCTACACCTTACATACCTCCTTTCTCCATTGCTTCTAGTTTTGTTAATCAAGCTCCTAGTATTTATTTTTAGCCTACTGAGAATCCTACTAATCCTCCTATAGAACCTGTGAAGGAACTTGTTTTTGTTCCTCCTAGTTCTCAACATAATTCAAACAAGAAAAAACATAACTGATCTACCAATGAATGTCATAAGAAGCGTCAGGCTCAAGCTAAGGCCCGTGCCTCTATTCTTCAAAGTTCTTTACCTTCTTTTGACCATCCTATGTCTGATGTGTTGGAAGAAGTTAATAATAATAATGATGTTAAGATGAATGATTATGATGATTTTATTTGTATCTTATATTCTATTTTGATTAATCTTGATGAAGAAGATACTCTTGATGATCCTATTGATTCTAATTATGAATATGAGACTATTGATATTGATACTGAATTACCTAATATTCTTTCAACACAATTGATAATTACACCTAGTATCGAACATCGCGATTCTCAAGAGGATCCTTGTTTGGAAGTGGCTATTATTCCTACTGTGTTGGATATAGTCCCTCTTGCAAGTTTCCCAACTTCCCTAAATGATATAGACCGAGATGGGGAGAGTAGGTGATGTGCTTGATTTTCTTGTCCTCCATGGTACCCTTTTATGTGTTTGTCTATTGTATTCATGTGCTCCTTTTGTAATGCATTTGCTAAATGTTTGTTAGATTCTTTTATACGACCCTTCTTACTTTGTTGGTTCAAGGTGATAAAGGAATAAAACCTATTGTACTATTCATCTATATGTATCTCTATTCTTATATATGTTGTTATGTTGTACTTGTGTTTCATAAATTTTTTCCTTCTATAGTCCGCTTGGATTTGCAACATGGTAGCACTGATTCTTATTGGTCTCCATGTTGTGGTCTGAAAAGACTCTTCTTCGTAACTCTTACATTTTCTTTCCTCCATTGTGATTGTAGTTCTAATTTCTTTGGGTAATGATGTCAATTCATTTTCAATAATATCATATATATATATATATATAAAATCTTATGATCATACTGACCCCACAGTAGGTAGATCCCTTTTGTGTTATTTGTATGTATATGTGGTATTTCCCTTGATTTGTCTTCTCCTGGGGGCATCTCGTAGTGGAAACATAATCAGTGGAGTTGTTTATGTTTCCATTAAATCCATTGCTCATGTTAAAGTGTTAGCAATGACTTTAACGTGGGGGCATATGCTCTGCTCACTTTTTGCACACAAGCACTTCCAAAATATTTTCAAACTTAAAAATTTTCCCTTTATGGATTAGAGACTAACCCTTAAAGCATGGATTTTTACCTTATAGGATCTCTTAATCCCTCCAGTTTCAATTTAAAAAGTTTTGATCCCTTAAGCTCGGAAGGTGTCCTTAAGACTGGATCTCTCTATTTTTGGCTTTGCTCTTTTGGAATAGAATATTCCTGAGGGTGAATCCTTGATAGGTTGACTATTGAGTAGCCACATTCACTAGGTGGTTCAACTCCATCTTTCCATTTGCATTATTTCCTTGTGTGATTCACAATGGGACATAGGTTCTCATTGGGTGAGGTAATCACACCCTCTCTCTCTCTCTCTCTCTCTTTCTCTAGTGATGTCTCTCTTATTGTAATCTTTGGGTTGATAAAGACTTGAGTCCCTAGGGGCTTGAGTATTGCTTTGTCCCTTTGATTTCAATAAGATTTTCTTTTCTTTGTGATCTCCTTTACCAAGAGTTTGCATCGAGTCCATACTCTTGATAAAGTGGGGGCTAAATGTATCGTAGAAAAATGGAAGCACTTCCATTTAGGACTAGTTTAGCCCTCTGAGTAAGTGGTTTGGGGTCATGTCAAACTCCTTGAATGGGTCTTTGACTTGGATCTGGCTTTTTCCCTGTCCTACCATTTTTTCCATGTCTCTCCTACCTATTTATGGTATCTAGCTCTAAGACTTTGAGCTTCTTTACCTCAAGGTCAAGGTTGACCTTCTGGGTTAAGGTCAACCTTGACCCTGACCTAGGGTCTAAATTTCAAATTTCAAGGATTTCCAGATGTCGGGGTTTGGAAAGAATTATTTCCACTTCTGGGTCAGCTATTTCAGGCTTCAAAGTGGCAACTCTTAAAAATATATTTAATATAGGTCCACTTCTAGGGGTTTGAGCCTAATGGGAATTTATTTCTCATATGTCGGCCTCTCTAGAAGTTTGTGCCCTAGACTTGTATATAAGGAAGCCTTCTCCTCTCATTTTGAATCAAGAAATCTATTAAAGGATCTATGCATAATATATCAAAGTGATCATCTACTTTCAAGCATCCATTGTTCTATATTAATTCAAGCATTCAAGATTCAATTCATCAAGGAGATCCATTAGTAGTCATTGAAGGATTCAAGCTCTATGGAGCCCTCTTGTTGAAGATTTCTCCATCCATATCCATTCAAGATTCTTCCTATTCCAAGATCCATTCAAGATTGGTGTTGAAGATATAAAGGCAATTGATTTGAGACATCCTACATTCTACATTCATTTGGAGCAATCATACTTGTGGATTCAAGGATTTGAGTCCCCCACAAGGGTTTCAACATAAGAAAGGTGAATTGTTCTATTTACTTTGTTTATCACTACAATTTCAATTCTATTTTAAGGTTAATTCCAAAACCTGGGTTTAACCAAGGAAAACCCCTCCCGCAACAAACAAAAACCTTTTTTTCTTACAGGTATAGGTATGGAATAGTGAATTACAGAGCAGATTTGGATACCCTTTGCGGCCAACTTTTGGGATCCGCAAACAGATTTTCCATCGGAGCAGTGCAAGTCAAGTTCGACATAAAGGGGTACAATTGTACCCCTGTATTTGGGTCAAGGTTGACCTTTCTTAGAAAAGAAAATGATTTTTGGTTTTTTTCGTCTCTGTATTTCTAGGCCAGGGCAGGTTGCAGAATTTCTAGAAACCCAGTACAAACACCAGAAAAAAACAATTTCTAGATATTCTATACTTTGAGGTTAGTATTTGTAATCAATTCATTTCAATTAAGATTTTAATATTTTCAGATCTATTACACACTCTCCTCCACAAAATAGAATGTAAGGTTTCCCTCTTTCTTCTTATTTCTAATCGATTGATTCATTTGTGCATTGACCATTTTCTTGTGGTTAATCAGTTTGGATCTTTCCTTTTTGAATTTGGTGCTAAGAGGAGAATCTTACATTCCCCGACCTACTTTTCATATGTAAATGGGTATTATTTAGATGTGCAAGTATCTTTTACCCATTTCACCTCTTTACATTATACATATCCTAAACATCTCTTTCTTTTTTATGTTTACATATAGAAAGAAAAACCATTAGATTTCTCTTGAATTCAACACCTGTCCTCCCTTCATAACCTCTCTGCAAATATCTTCTCTTCTTCCCTCACTAAATTTTGATATGATTTACAAAAATATCTCCTTTGTTCTGGCCTTTGAAAATCCCCAAACTTCTCCTGTAGATGTACAATTAAAGTTTGAAAATAAAAATATTTCAGCATCACATCACAATCCTCTATTTCGCACTTTAATTGTGTCTTTCATTCCCTATACTTGTGCAATTTTAATACTTTATACTATATAATAACCTATGTCTTTAATCGTAAATCTACATTAATTTACATTTTATTTTTCCTGCACCTTACATTTGCACTTTACATATTAATCTCTTAATTTCTACACTGCATCGCACTTTACCCTTATTTTTCTCCTTTTTTGCCCAGACTGCACCTGATTGTGCCATGTGTCAACACCTAATTTTCCTGGAAATCCACCTGGGCACCTACATCACCTTTCTCTACCTGGCCTGCCACCTATCGCACTGCCACATGTCAGTTGTAATACCCCAAAATTGGCACCTTACAATTCTAATCAATTTTGGTGCATTTCTTCAAATTCTCATCATCAAAGTCCTATTGTACTAGGCAAATTCTCCTTCCTAATTGTCTTTAATTGACTTAGTCTCAAATGCAGAAAACCTAAATTTGCATAAATCTTACACCATATTTAATTCCTAAAATTTCAAAATTTATTAGCTAAAAATCCCTATGATTAATTAATTTAATTCTAAAGTCCTAAGTGCTTTTAAATTAAATTAATCCCACCCCTTTAGCTAATACACATCAAGGGAATTAAATATTATTTGGTTATTTGAATGGATTATCCTCACTTGAATTTAATAATTCAAACAATGTGAAAAGCCACCCATGTGGCAATAATTCATTTATTTAATTAAATAATTCTTTCATATTTGTCTCACCTTCCTCCATCAAGATGAAGAGTCAGTCGTTTCTTCCCAAGAAACTCTTCATCCTCTCTTCAGGATTTTCTATATTATGGACCTTCTTTCCTTCATTTGGAGAGAGCAATTTTAGAGTACCAAAACTATAGTGAATTATTGTCTCAATTCTCTCATGTTTCCAAGCTTTTATTGCATATTTAGTGTAATCTCATTTAGCTTAATGGCATTCTTCATTTCAGTTTAGTTTGTTTATTTAGCTTAATTATATTATCTCTTTCAAGTTTCTTAGCTTAAAATCTGCATCTTCATTCCTAGATTACAATTGCATCTCTCATATAGAATAATTTCATTTCAATTTTCAAAGCTTTCAAATCCTCCATTTTAGCAATGGTATATGGTTGTTGGCTCTCATTCTGAGAGTAATGAAACACCCCAACTAAATAGGAGGCAACAAGTCAATTCAATCGATATTATGGAATGAGCAATTCATGTTCATCTTCGTGATTCAATGATTGAGCAATGACTATGTTGTGTTGTGGCTGATTTAGAGGTCAACATTCAGACACATACATCAGCTAGGTGCGATCCCTTGATGAGATGATCTTGATCATCTTTCCCTTTGAGGCATCACGCTAGCCATTGATTCTACTACCTTAGGATTTGCACCATCTAACCAGCCTATGGTTCGAACCCACCACGTCACCATCCACTTTGGTCTTCTCCATTGTTAGCCCCACCATATGTCGTGTAGGTGCAATTCCTCAATGATAACCTCCGATCATCTTTGGGGTCCAAGGCATTGCGCCAGCCGTCGATCTGCTCTGTGATCATTGCCTTTCGTTGATCTTCCATGCATCAGGATGCATGCAAGATCCGCTGCCTTCGTCTCCATGTCACCTACCATGTCATCCATGCGGGTCCTACCAAATTTTTTTGTCTTTGATGTCTCCCACCTACCTAGCACACATGTCAAGGCACCTCCTATGCACAGGCGCATTGTCTAGAGCCTCTAGTCTCTTTCTTCACATTACAATGTAAGTGGTTTATCTTATAAACACTAAGAATTTCCTCTTCCCCACCAATGTGGGATTAAATCTTTGCAATTTTTAAAGCTTTATGTGCATGACAGTCTAAAATTTATTTTTTTCCTCCTCCGATCAATGTAGCACTCCCTTGGGTGAGCGCAATAGCCAATGAGCCTTTCTTTTTACTTCAAACAATATTATGTGTGTTTTACTATATAGACACCTTATACTTCTTTCACGCCTAGCATGTGGGACTAAAACCAAAGTTGTGAGGCATTTTCAAATAGTTCACGTGCCTTTCCTCCATTACTTGCGTTGCATTCCAATTTAAAAACTTTCCATTGCAAATGCTTGAAATTTTTTAATGAATTTTATCTCCATCATGCACTGGCCTTTCATTTCATAAATCAACATAGCACCTGCTCCTTCACTCTCACATTCTCCTTTGTCTGTGTAGGCTATGGATGTGGAAAAGGTTGTAGAATTTGGTTTTACACCTACCAAATTGCATTAGCTTGAAGTTTGTAAAGTCTTTTTGACATCTCACATGCCCACTCCTCCTACGTAACCCTCTTTGTGGTATTGCGCAGGCTACCTTGGCTCCTCTGGCATGCTACGGAGCCTCTTCCTCCAACACTCCTTGCGCGGCCCTCCAAAACTCCATGCAATGCTCCTTCAAAATATTGTGCATCATGTAAAGCTTTTACATCTACCACTTGCATTTGCTTTGAAATTTTTTTAAAATGTTTTCAAGTTTAAAACGCAGCCTTGAAATTTTTCATGTACAATATTCCTTCTTCTCTTCTCTGCGAAGACTTCACTTCATTTCCCATGCAACCTCCTCTCTTACCATTCACAGCCTCCTTTCTTCTATTACCTATGCATCACTTTGTTCTTTTACCTGCGCAAGAGGATGCTGGCATATTCCATTTTAACCTACCAATCACATTGGTTTGAATGTTTCCTTTCTTGCGCAGGCTAGGGAAGTATTGGAAAAGTTGTTGAATCATAGATTTATACCTTTTACATACACATACAGTGCATTCTAGGATTTGAAGAGTCATTTAATAGAGGAACCGCCATTACTTCTTGTAATCACTTAAAAATGGTCATCTAAACCCTAGACCCCCAATCTCAACAATTAATCAAGAAACCCTAATCTTGATAAACCCTTAGTCCTAAATCAAATAGGCAATTCCTCAATCTATCAAATTCAAGCTAATCTGACTTGAACCCTAGGTCTTAGTCAATCATCGTACTTGATTGATTATTTAATTCCTAAAATCACAATACATTGGAAAATAAACCTTATGTTAATTATTTAATTGATATTCTGATAAATTAATTAAATAAAATTGCTAATTTGTCAATTAAATCAAAAAGGGAATTAAATTAATTAATAAAAACAAATATGCATTCAAAATCATTTAAATCTTTAAAAATGCATATGACATCATCAAATCCAGTTAACTGATTATCAAATTGGAAACAATCCAGTTCCACTCAGTTAGCTGATTCTTATCTATTTATCATTTTGGAAACATTTCAGTTAACTGAGAACTGAATTTGGAAGTTTCCAAAAGGATTGATCAGTCAGTTCAGTCAACTGAATCATTCAACCAATCACATTCTTTGCACATGGATTGTGCTTCCTCAAATCGAATCTGAGCCACTCTTTTCTTTCGATCTCGATCATCGATTTGAGAGAGATTTCTATAAAAGAGAAGCTCATTTCCTTCACAAGGATCCTAACTTTTGCTATCGTTATTATAGTACATTTTCTTTTCTATCATTCTTAGATTTTAATCATTTAGCATTAATGTTAGTTTACTTTTGTTAAAGCATGCAAACAATCTAATCTTAGAGCACATTTGAATTTGGTGTTTATTAAAATGAATCTTACACATTTCATTTGGTGCTTCTAAAATGAATTCTTAATTAGATTGGATTAACAACAAACTACATCTGCATATCATATAGATTCATTTGCAAATAGTTTTAAAAATCCTTCATTTAGAATAGTGTGTAGTCACTGGACTTTGCGATGACCTGAGAGCAAAATCCATACTCCTGCCAACTAGAAGGAAATGAACCACTGTCGGTTAGCTTAGGATATTTTAATATTCTAATTTTATTTATTTTCTAACCCGCTAACCACTTAATGGATAATTGAAGTGTGTGTGTTTGTAGCTATAGGCGAAGATCCAAACTCATACATACATTTCTGGCACACTTCAAAGAGTCATTTAATAGAGGAAGTGTCATTACTTCTGAGTCAACCATTTTGTGATTCCTTCAAACTTACTAAGGAAACCATAATGGGCATATCCAGTGATCATTGTTGAAATGAGACCTTGTACCTCTAAGGGATTGTTTTGATGTTGAATTTGGCACGCTGCTCGTAACCTCTCATGTATCCAAAGATACTATCATTTAAATCATAAATGATTTAACAATAATAATATACTTTAAAACCCATATAGAATAAGCATTGAACTTTAATAATAAAAGATGTGTCCTTGTTCTAGTGGTTTTGGAATTATCATCACGAAATCAATCTTCAACTTTTGAATACCAAATGTGGCCTTCAGTGCAAATTGGATCACAAATCAATGAGATTGTGACCATTAGGAATAACTTTTTACTTCTCTACAATACTGCCCTAAAAATGACAAGTAGCTTCTGGAACGAGCTATAAAAATTGACTCAACGACCCCTTGCAAGTATGAGGACTGGAAAACCCACTTTTCTCCAACATCTAACCATGTTTTTCAACTATATTGGCTTGAAATAATTAGGGATACAAGATAATAATATTCAAAATTCTATAACTGAACATGTCAAAACACATGCAAACCAACTTCGGATTCACTTCTGCGAAAAATAGAAACTCATTCCTTGAGGCTCAACCACTGATCCTAGTGGTACACTTACATGTAAAGAGTATAGACCCACAATCGACATTTCAAAACAACTACCAGATAAAAAGTTACCACCTTCCGAAAGCGACTTCTCTGCAAAATTAATTCTAACACTGGTGATTTGCAGAAATTGCTTTTGGATCCGCCTTTGTAAAGATATCAAATTGTGTCTTGAGGATGAATCCTTGATCCTGGTAGAAGACTTACATATAATGAGTGTAAGGAACCAACTCCCATCTCAAAAAAAACATTCGATAAGAAGTTACCTTTTTTGAAAGTGGTTGTTATGCAAAGTCGATTATGTCAACACTAGCCATCTGCATAAAAACACCTTTAGATTCAACTTCACAAACCTATCAAATGAGACGCTTATATTCTGGAACCTTGAACATAGATTCACTTTCACACAAGGAATATGAAACTTAAATCAGCTCGCTTTGATGATAAACTGGTCAACCTGCACTAATCTGCAAAGTCAGCACCTCAACTACTTTCTAAAACTCAAACACAGTGAGACTACAGAAATTGGATTTGGAATTGACTGAGAAAAGTGGTCCAATGGATTAAACAAAGTCTAAAACTCTTCAAGAAGGCTCATTTCCATGTTTACAATATAAGGTAACATCTAATTCTTAATAATATTCAACTAGGTACACATTGTGGGACCTCAAAGTAGGGCATTCAGTAATTCTGCATTTCAGACTGAGAAACAGAATAAATTGCAAATGGAAAGGCTTTGGGAAACTTATCAAATAAACTCACGGGGATCTACAGATGGTCATAAAGGGTTCACTTTCATGCCTACAACATCTTGGAACACTCCATAATGTCACGCCTATCCATCTGACAAAAGATGTAAACCGTCAAATTAGGTCACTTAATGATAGCTGGAAACATGCATAAGTGCATATTTGGATCAACACCTCTAAATGACTATCTCCAAAACACATCCAAATTTAAATATGAGAGCTTAAACACACTATACTTTCTTAATTAAAGGTTTTGAACACACTCTCCAAGTTTTTTCTCATAAAAAACATCAAGTCTCTTTTTACATGCATTCAAAGTAGGCCCTTTCAAAAGCATTTTTGGGGCAGTGACTTGTGCCTTAGAGAAATTCTACAATTATGTCACTCCAAAATTATGTAGAATTTTAAAGTTCCAATAGACCCCGCAAGGGGCATTGCCCCTTGACCCCATCTTGGGGGTGCTGCCCCCAAACCCCCGTGACAAAAAAACAAAAACTAGGGGGAGATTACAATGATAAAAGTGGAAAAAAATAACCACCCCAACATCAATTTTTAATGAATATCTCATACAAACTAGGGGCATACATCCAATCATTGGTAAATCTTCATGGACATGCACAAGCATAACACAAACATCCCTTCACCAAGATCAATAATTTGGACAGGTGAACTTTTAAATCAATAAAAAATCTCACATTTCAAACACCCAAACTGTCAACCAAAATCAACACACAACATCTAAAACATCGACATCGAATCCAAACATTGAATCACGTCTCAGAGCTGCACTTGTACATGAATTTTTTGTCATGATTTTTGAAATTTGTCTTGGTCCTTTATCATTGACAAATCCAATTAGGGGCACAATTTGAATTCCAGGAGCTCATCAGAAAACAAATGCAAGTAAGATTTAAAATACCTTCATCAAAATCAATAATCATAATCTTTGGCACTTGTTGATTGATCCAAATAACAAATTTCCACAATCCAAATGCATGACTCATATAAAATTCAAAGGCTAAGAAACAATCAAATGCTAAGTTGGAATATCAAAATCAACCAATATGAACAAAGGATCAACATTGGATGGAATTTTTTTTTTTTAAATGGATCAACAAACAAATATCAAATTTAGTTCAAAGATGTTTCTTGATTTTTATATCATGTATATTTAGAAAATCAATTATGTTTTGAACTAGATAAGAAATGATGGAGACATGATCTTTTCTGGATTTATGATTGTAAGGTTGACTTCTAGACATATGCAAGTTCGTCTAATGACATGATCATCAAAGAATCATGGAGGACATTTGTATATCAATAGGGATCATACATTTGCCTATTTAAGCACAAGGATATTTAGTTAATTTCAGTAATTCATACCCTAATGTAAATATTCACTTGCAGCATTGAATCTAATGAAATTGGTATTCATACCCCCATGGTTTGGAAATCTCACCAGTGGGGGTTGTGTCAATTTCACTAATTCACATAACCTCAATGATGAAAGTGGTCACATTGAATGCAATGAAAGAAGTATTCATACCATCATGGTTTGAAAATCTAACCAGTGAGGGCTTTACCGATTTCAAAATGATCTACCAAAAAGCTCAATGATGATAATTTCAAAGATAGAAATTTATTACAAAGTGACAATAATTTAGTTGCAATCATATATTACATTCATGTTAGATTAAATCATGTATTAATAATCATTATGGGAGTTCTCAAGAATAATGGGAATCAATCATCCAAGTCAAATAATTAAAATAAAAAGGAAGCGGTAAGGTCTATCAAATGTCCAAAATCACAACATCTATCAAATATACACATAAACATACATCAAGAGTCCATCTTTAACATCAAAAAGAGGACATATATGTCCATCATCAAAATTATGATTTAATCAAAATGATCTAAGCATGATTGCCTCCTGATTCTGTAGGACAACCCATAAATGTACCATCACCTGTATCAATACTTGCACTCATAAATGGCCCTATGCCAACCCCTAAAAATCTATTTGTTTTATCAGCTATCAAGTTCTCTAATCCGTCAATCAATCAAATACCATATTTTTCAAACAAGTAAATCCTTCATCTTTGTTCCATTCACATCACATCAATTTCAAGTGTTGTCAAAACAACATTGATCTTCAATTTTGGAAAGTTTTCTATCAAGGATTACAGGTCCTTCACCCAGAACCCAAGGAATCAAGGTCAATTTTGAGTCTATATCATAGAAATATATCTTTTTCTATTAAGAATCCATCATCTTAGACACACTTCATTTTGATCAAATCCTAATTGGAACCTTTGTCTATCACTTTTTTGCAAAACCTTCATCAATATTCTAGATCAATCAACCCATCATCTTATCTATCCAAAAATATATCAATCATCATCAATCAATCCAGTTTCCACCATCACAAATCATACCATTTAGCACAATATCAATCATCAAATATTTATGTTTTAATCTATTGAGAGATCCATCTCATCACACTTTATTTGATTGATCTATCTAGGGGGAATATCATACCCATCATCATCTTGACCAGATTATCTCTGGGGCATCCTGTCAATTTCAAAAGCATATCAAGGTACGAAGCATTTTCTCATCTTTAAAGTTCATCTTTTGCCGGGATTTAAATCGACAAGGATGATATTAATCAATTTTTTGCATTCAAAAAAAATCATTTTCCTCATCTCCAATGCTTGCAAAATCATGTCAATTTTAATCCTGAGGGGGCATACTGGCGCCAGGGTGCATAGTTTTGCCAATCGGGGCACTTAATAAAATCGGGAACATCGGACATCAAAATTCATTTTTTACATCAAGGCATCAAAATGGATCAATTTTCACAACAGAGGTATCACATTATCAGAGAAACGACATCAGTATCATATTAGTATCATATCAACACCATATTGACATCATCATTATCATCATTATCACATCAGATTGTACATAGAATCAATATCAGACATCAAACATTAGGTATTCTTTGAACTAGTGTGCTTCGCACATTGATTCAAAGAGGGGCATTTATAGACACCCTAAATTGGTCAACAAAATTCAAAGGGGTCAAATTAATTCAACATCATGGATTAATTAAAAAATTCATTAATTAATTAAATACAAGCCAAAAAGAGGTTAATTTAAACTATGTAATTGATTTAATCAATTATTTATATAGTTCAATTAAATTTAAATCAAATCCAACCCATATAATTCCCCTACATGGCTAATTTAAATAATTGTTTGAATTAATTCCTAATTTCATTAAAAAGGGGACAAAGAATCAATTAGCCAATGATAAGAAAGGATGGAGAGCACATGGATAACTCAAAGTCTTTTCTATCTCAACCGCTCATTTAGCCTTTTCTATCCTCGCCACTCATTTTGTCATCTTCTCCCCCTATTTGAAACCCATCACTCAACCTTAACCTCAACCCTACTTTGATCATGGTTAATCAAACTCACCCCCTACCCTTGGGGATTCCTATAAATAGAAGACATTTCTTAGTGTAAACTCACCAATTCACATTTAGAGTAAGAATTCACATTTAATTTCATATTGAATTGGGCATTTAACATTAAATCATTCTTGAGTAGTATCATCATAATGACAAATTCATCCATGTTTAAATAGATTTTGAGAATAGAATAGGGAAATTCATCTTAATTTGCATAAATTTACATCTCAGATCCATCTTTTCCATCATTCTTAGCATAATTGTCATTCTAGGGGTCGTCACTTTAGGATGCTTTGCAACTGAGAGCATTCGTATAGTCCTTCTAGATAGAGATTTATGAGACTCTCTTAATTTGCTTTCATTTTCAAAATTTATTATTTACTAGTGTCGTAGGGCTCAGTCCCATTCCAAGCTTGAATTAACGAATTTGAAATGTGGGAAAGATAAATCAATTACTACTAAGAATGAAACTACGAACAATAAAATGACAAGCAATCAAGGAGGAATACAAACGAATGAAAACCAACAAAGCTTGAATCTTCTATTGTCTCTCTATACTCCTTCTAAAATGATGTGTGTGTGGTGCTCACTATTGGTATCAGAAGCGTCTATGACTTTGAGCATCGAGAATATGATATTGAATGTGTGATCGCAAGAATGCTTCGAATGCCTTTAGCAATAATCATGAAGAGTAAGGGCGCACGAAAGCTTGAAATCCTGGATCCTTCAAATGGTTATGAAGGGTTGATTATATAGAATATGGAAAATGATTTGAAAGGCTGAGATCGATCCTAGAGATTGGAGAATGTATGGTTCATATCAAAAGGAACTGGAGAAGTAATCAGTAAACTCCACCTCTTCAACTAGGAGAGAAGAGGTGATGTTTTAGTTAACTAAGGAGCAACCAGTGAACTCCATCTCTTCAACTTGGAGAGAAGGGGTGATGTTTTAGTTTAACTGAGGAGAAACCAGTAAACTCCACCTCTTCAACTTGGAGAGAAGAGATAAAGTTTGGTTAATTGAGAAGAAACTAGTAAACTCCACCTCTTTAACTTGGAGAGAAGAGGTAATGTTTAGTTAACTAAAAAGTTGATCATGATTTACCTTTTTGAACTTGAGAAAGGATTAAATTGAATGTTTAATTGATTTTTATAATTAAAGTATTCAATATGTGAGATAATTGAATTCTTTTTGGATTTAGAATTGAATTATTGAATGAAATTAAATTAATTTAATTAGAAGAATTAATTAATAAGTTTAAATATTTAAATTTAAACTTTAGGAAATTAAATTTAATTAATTAATGATGATTAATTAATTATTTAATTAATTTTGGGGATATGATTAGATGGTTTGGGGAATGAAATTAGATGATTAATGAATGATTAAAAACCATTAATTAGTAGATGAAAATTAGTATTTTTTATGTAAAATCGCAAGTCTTTTCATTTTAGAGTGTCTACATTTGTCCCTCTTTGACACATTGTATCTTTTTGCATTGTGTCAAAGAATCTCTATTTTGATCCTGCCCCAGCTTGCCCCAGTGATAGCAGGTGTATTTATGCCCCCTCAACAAATTTGAGCGAAAAGTCACGATATAAGCATTAATTTATTAACACTGCAAAATGATTATCTGATTATCTGACTGTTCTTGAAAATACTTCATTAGGCTCCTGTATCAACTGTTTAAGTTTTTGGGGGCCGGGGCGATAAAATTGAGGTTCTTCTGGAATTAGGGTTTTTTTGGATCCCTTATAAATAGCTTGGAGGGTCATTCATTTGTCACTTTGCACTCTTGGAGCTCTTGATCATCTGGTGAGTTTTCTTATAGTTGTATATGCTTTCTGTCATGCCCAAAATTAGGGCAAAACAGACACACAAATTTTTTTTTTTTTAATTCATAAGCATGCACAACTATCAGGGGAAGAGTTGGGAGGATAAAAGAAAGGAATAGTTAACCTTCAAATCTCATGGTTTAAGCGCAGACTGAATAAGGGTCAAGCCACAACAGATGCAAATTGGGAAACAACTTATTCCACGGTTATCTGAATCCCCAACTTGGGTTTACCTAAGTCTGATCTCCTCGTTTAAAAATCATGATGGTAGTTAGAGGATTCAGGGGCATATGATGATCTGGGTTTCCCTTACTAAACCTTATATCTAGATCATAACTTAATTCATCCATGTTTAATCCTAGTTTACATAAGACAAAGAGTTATTGACAAGATTGTGATTGAATAACATTTTAAGCTATATAATTGAACTATTAATTAAAATCCAATCTACGATCAATTCCGATTTCCTAACCTATTAAACATCATCAATAGAATTATTCACCTATGGTAAAACAACATGCTTTTCTAATCCATCAATTTTA
>MU224399.1:258200-272548 GCA_018584345.1 Thuja plicata
TCTAGGTCTAATCCATATCAAATGTAATCCACACAATATAATCATCATCACATCATAATATCACGAGTCCCTGTCGGGATGACAAAAAGTGTATCAATGTATCGAAACATAAAGTGTCAAAGTGTGATAAAAAAAAAATATGAAGCTATGATGGGTCAGGGTGAGGCCTCACACTTTCTACATTGCTTTTGAGCTATTTCAGGCCTTTCAGGTGTCATTCACATTTATGATCATGTCTGGACCTTCCATCGACCAACTAGCGTAGGACGTCCAGTGAGTAGCTTAGTCCTTCTACATTTAATGCTTGCATTTATTTCTTTTGAAAATTGTTATTTTTTTGGAAATTTTACCACGTTGCCACAATTAACTACGATTTTGCCACAATTGCAGATTGCTTTTTGCAATCGATAAAAGTACCACAATTGATGGTGTTTATTACCGCAATTGCCAGTTACATGTCACAATTGGTGTAAAAGTGTCACAAATGCTTTAAGATTACCATAATTGCTCTGTCAGTGATTTCTATGCATGTATACATACTTGTCTGATATTATGTTTCTATCCTAACATTGATGGGTGACTCTTTTTGTTCTTTGCAGTACACTGGGACAATTTTGCATTGTCAGAAGTCTAGACCTGCCAAGTTACTATAATATTTTCAGCTTTCTGAGGATGAGAGGGATGTCCTTAGATAAATAGATTTATATTGGATATCTTATATGCCTGAAATCATGACCAATAGGTGTCTGATCTCTACTCTTATAGAGAGATGTCATTCAGATACTTGTACATTTTGTTTGCTGACTAGGGAGTGCACTATTACTCTAGAGGATGTTTATCGCATCCTTCAAATTCCCATCTAGGGTTCTCTTGTAGAGTATGCTTGAGGGCCTGGCATTGCAACTCTCAGTGATTTGTTCAGTTTTTCCCAAGATTAGCTTGTTATGTATGATCTGTATGATATCCCATGATCCATGCTTGGCATGGGGTTAGATAGACTAACTACCTTTCTTTGTAGCTTTATTTATGGGATCATGTGTCCTGATCGTCGCCAGCATGGCTGCTTTGTTGCTTTTAGTGTTGTTATATAGGTTATGGTTAGAGACCATATGATATATAATTGGGGTCCATGTATGCTTGTGCATATGTACATCCATATGTTTTATGCTTCTTACCTTGGAGCTAAGTCTCTTGGATGTGGTTCCACTCTCCTACAGATCTGGGCATGGGAGCATATTGTTGTCTGTAGGCCCTTAGGCGCTCATAATATTTCTCTGGGGAAATGACATGTCTTCATGTGTGATGGTGATATTCTCCAGTCCCATATGATGCACTTGATGTACTGGAGGCAGCAGTTAGACATGATGCCTTACTTTATCTAGAGACCGTACAGGGATTGTTCTGTTTGGGATGGAGAGGATGCACAACTTCCATTCTGTTGACACGGGAAATTTTGTATTGTTCATGTTAGTGGCCACATTCATATGATTGATTTTCACAACACCAACAGGGTGTTGTACCAGTTTGGCAAGAGAGACGTTGTTTCTGACTCATATGCTTACTTTTCTCACCAGTCGAGGGATGTCACTCTATGGGGTGTTGTTATTTATCTCGATGCGGCTAGGATTGAGTTCATGGGTCTTCTTCCTATTGCTTGGAAATGGAAATCAGCCACTATTGACGCAGGTATATGTTTTGATTTCCTTGGTTGATTGGTATACTCCCTTTTATGCGTTGTTTATTGTAGATACATTTTGATTAGTCGATTATGCTCTATCAGCCATATGGTACTGATATTGAACTTGTTCTCTTTACGGGTACTACCCCTCAGTATGATGCATGGTGGTTGCAGGCTCAGCCTATTTCATTGATTGATGTGTCTCATCTTGTTGTTCATACCATTATGAGGAGGCATCGACAGAGATGAAGAGGAGGTAGGAATGGAGGTAGAGATGGTGGACAGGTGGGTGGAAGATATGGGGATAGGGATGATGGATGGAATGTGGGAGAGATGGTGGAGAGGGGAGAGATGGTGGTCAAGGTGGTGGGAGAGATGGTGGTTGGGATGGTAGGTGGGGGGTTGGAGATGGAGATGGGGATGACCCTAGGCTTGGTGGTGATGGTGGGAGAGTTAGGACTAGGGGTGGGCATGCGATTGGTAGGAGAGTTGGGTTGAGTTATTTTCTAGAGGAGGAGGAGGGGTTAGAGGAGGATGCACCTCAGCTAGTTAGGAGAGTGTAGCAGTGCAAAGGTGTTGTTTTATCGGAGAGGATTAAGGAGAGGGTAGTTGTGAGATGGAGACTAAGGAGGTGGAGATTAAGGAGGTAGGGTCCAGCTCTTCCATGGGTGGTAGCAATACTGGTAGCAGTACTAGCAGGAGTGAGAGTAGTGAGGAGGATTCTTGGGTAATGTAGGGCACTAGGGAGGAGGGATTAGGTGACAGGGGTCAGGAGGGAGACATGGACATGGCCATGGGTGGGATGGATGATGATCCATTAGATATGGAGAAACTTACCTAGGAAATAGCCGATCTGTGGGCTAGGCTTAAAGCTTCTGAGGCACGAGCTACTTCCTTGGAGAGTAGGGTCGATGTTGCAGAGAGTCAGGTTACAATAGTATAGGCCAGATTGACATCTGCAGAGGATAGAGAGAAACAAGTTTGCATAGAGGTTGGAGCCTTTATTGATGGTGTACAAGATGCATCCCAATGGGAGGTTCTAGAATGGTTCTAGAGATCAGGGTGTGAGGCCCAAAGAAAGGTTGATTACTGGCAGCTCCATTATGAGGGCATTGTTCCTTAAGCTCAACGGGTGCCAAGTTACATTGCTTCCCAGAGATCTAGTAGAACTCAGAGGTCTCATAGCAGTGGTTTTGGAGCTTCTTCTTCACAATAGAGGATGGAACCTGATGTGTCACCCCCCCCATCCACCCGGTGGTGAGGGTGGGGGTAGGTCATGTTGATTTTGTTCACTGTTCATTTTGTATCTTGCTATACCATTTTTGTAGTGATGATCCAATGATATATTATGATGTTGTACTGATGATTGTATCTCTAATATACTGATATATATTGACATTTATGTTGATCACCTTCTTTTGTCATACTTTTGACCATTAATTATACTCAGATATTTGAGATCTATATATGAGATGCATCTTATGATTCTATATGATGTGCAGTTTTACTTTATATATATAGCTCTATATGTTGACACTTTATGATGAAATGTATGCAATGTAATTTTATTATGTAGACTCTTAAGTGTATGATTTACTTTCCTATGATACTGACATATGTATGCAGGATGGTGCTTTATGAAATGCATGCTATATGATGATGTTTATGGATGCATTTGATTATAATTACTATGTATGCACATGTTTTATTTTCTTTTGTTTTTTTATGCAAATAAATGAATTAATGAAATCTACTATGCACAAAATATCTAAGTAATACATTTGTTAGCTAGAAGAAAATTAGTGGATATCATGCCTAGAATTGATTGATAGATGTGGACTGATAGATAGGATGTGTGACCCAAGTTGCTACCGAGTTTTCCAAATTTGTTCATCATTTCACCTTATTATGAAAATAGAAGAGAATCCAATGCACCTAGATATGCGCATCTAGATACCGCTATGATCTCTTGATAACCAGAAGGAGTAGAGAGATTGAATAGAAAGAGAACCACATGCACCTAGATATTGACCATTTGGATACCACTATGTTTTCTGATTTTAAAAAGAAAGAGAACCAAATGCATCAAAATATTGACCATCTAGATACCTCTATTCTCTCTAAACAATCTGAAAGAAAAAAAAAACCAAGATAGAAATCCAATGCACCCAGATACAGACCATCTGGATACCACTATGATCTCTTATTTTGAAAAGAAAGAGATCCAAATGCACCCAGATATTGACCATCTGGATACCACTATGACCTCTAATTTTTGAAAAGAAAGAGAACCAAAAGCACCCAGATATTGACCATCTGGATATTGCTATAAACTTTGAGCAATCCAAAATAAAAGAAAAACCAAGATAGAAATCCAATGCACCTCGATACACACCATCAAGATACCGCTATGATTATATTTTTAGGAACAAGTAGATAATAGAAAAGGAATGTCCAATTCTTTTCCAGGGTTAATCTCAAATCGTGAAACTACACGGCTGCCAGATAAGTGACAGCACCTACCGCATTTATCCTAAATCATCATTTCCTCATAATTGAAATGAAACACTCCACAAATAAAAATCAAATAAAATAAGAACATGATCCATCATGGCTACTCTCATCACTTTGTGGTATCCTGGAAACATGTAAGAAAATAATCCTGAAAGATAGACTGACATTGAATTGACGACTGACCTAGTTAATAGTTTATTGTTCCTTGATTTTGCTTGATTCTCTGATGCTTAATTGTGTATAATTTCAGGAATGGATGACTCATATAGGACTGATCTGTCTGGTTTTGAGTGTATATGTCACTGTGTAAGATAATTGATTTGTTTGATTTGAATATTGATTGATTGATTCGATTGGAGTATAGATTGGATTGTTGATAAAGCTGAGTCATATGAGTCCATTGTTGATTTGCAAAGCTCATGATTTTTTCATTGATTGATTGGCTTGATCACCCTTCATTTTGTTGATAATTGAGATAATTTTATTGCTTTGAGATTTTGCAATATTTGATTTTTTTTATGATGATTGATTTTTTTCAGGACATTTTTCTCTTTTTAGGATTTTTTGATGACTTTTTTAAGATTTTTAGGGATTTTTTTTCTGGACTTTAGAATTCCCCCCTAGTCCGGTGGACCGATACAAACCATGGATAAGTATTGATGCTCATAGGGGATTTGTGCTTCTGAAAATAAGCTTGGGCAGTCAGTCTTGCATGCTAGGAGCATAAGCTTAGATCTTTGGAGTTCATTGATGGTGAAGCAGGATTTGAACACTTAGCACCCATTTCCTAGGTTTTCACCAAGGTACCTGCCCAATAGTTTTTGTTTACCAGGTTTTCACTAATAGAGAAAAAAAATTTCTCTTTACTTTTCTCTATTTTTGATTTTTTTTGTTGTTGCCAAGGCGCCTGTTTTCCAGGTTTTCAACAAGGTAACCTTTTGTTTTTTGTTTTTTTTTGTATTTTCTTTATATGTAGATAAATGCCTTAACCCTTGAGACCTCAAGCATAGAACCTCTTGAGGTGCATTTTTTTGATGTAACCTGGGAGCTGATCTCCTTCTGGTGATTCTGGTTGGTATGCCCCACTATTGCAAGATGTGACAATAACATAGGGTCCTAGCCAGTTAGGCTCAAAATTTCCTAGTTTTACCCTTTCTACTTGATTCTTTTTATTCTCCATTAGTACGAGGTCTCCTACCTCAAAGGTTCATGGTCTAACCTTCTTGTGATAGTTCCTTCTAAGGTGATTCTAATAGCCTTGTAAGTGATTGAGTGCATTCTATCTTTTCTCATCTAACGGTTCTAGTTAATTGAGTCTTGCTACTCTATAGTCTTCATCTGAAATGATGTTCTTTAATGAGATCCTCAGGGATGGGATTTTAACTTTGAGGGGTAGGACCTCCTCTGATCCATACACTAGTGAGAAAGGAGTGGCTCCTGTGGGGGTTTTCACACTAGTTATGTATTCCCATAGTGTGGGACTAAGTTGTAAATGCCAGTCTCGCCCTGATTCATTGATTTTTTTCTTTAAGATCTTCAGTATGGTTTTGTTTGTGGCTTCAACTTAACCATTTCCTTGGGGATAGTAGAATGAAGAGAAACCTTGTCTGATGTGAAATAGTTCACAAAGATCTTCAACATCTTGATTTTGAAAAGGTGTACCATGATTTGTGAGTATGGTTTGAGGTACTCCATACCGATAGATGATGTTGTTTAGTATGAACATAGAGATCTTCTTACCAGTGATGTAGGTGAGAGGACTGAATTCCACCCATTTAGTAAAGTACTATGTTTCTGTAATGATGTATTTGTGTCCATTAGACGAGGTTGGTGTAATCTTACCCAATAGGTCAAATCCCCACTTAGAAAATGGCCATGGTAAAGTGATGGGATTGAGTTCTTTGGCTGACGCATGGATGAGAACTCCATGAATCTGACATTGTCTACATCTTTGCACATACTTATTGGCATTTGTCTCTACTTTGGACCAATAGTATCCTATTATGGTGATCTTCTTTTCTAAGTTATTTCCCCCTGCATGGGCCCACCAAATTCCTTCATGTACCTTGTACAAGGCTCTCTAGGATTCTGCAGTAGTGAGACATCGTAAAAGCATTCCATCTAGACTTCTTTTGTATAGAGTACTAGCAAGAAGGGTGTACCTAGAGGCTTGGTGGATGAGGGACTTCTTTTAGTTCCTAAACAAGTTGGGTGGTAGGATAATATTTTGGAGGTAGTTGTATACATCATGGTACCATGGGGTTTCAGGACCAATAAGGACACACGCTGACTCTTTGATTGGAGCTTGGTGTATTGGTATCATTAGTTTCTCTACCAGAAACTAGAATCTGGTCTCGTTTCCCAGCATGTTGATCATGGATGCTATGGTAGCCATCTCATCCGCTGCTTTATTTTGAACTCTGGGTACTTGTTCAAACATAATGTAATGGAATGATGCCAACAACCTATCCATCAACTCTCTATATGGGATCAACTTCTCATCCTTTATCATGTAGTCATTGTTTACTTGGCTGATGACCAATTATGAATCACCATAGAATTTGAGGTTCTTGATTCTCCATTGTATAGTTGTCTTCACTTCGATGACTAGAGCTTCATACTTAGCTATATTGTTTGTTCATGGAAATTTGAGTCGAAAAGACTTAGGGATCACATCATTATTTGGAGTAATGAGCACTATCCCTGCTCCTACGCCATGGTTCATGCATGACGCATCAAATAATAGTTGCCAAAGCTCTACTACTACCTGTACTATGAGAATGGATTCATCTGGAAAGTCAAACACTATAGGCTGATGATGCTGTATGGGTGCCTCTACTAGTTGGTTCATAATTACTTTCCCTTTGATATCTTTTTTCCATGTATTCTAAGTCAAATTCACTTGACATCATCACCCATTTAGCGAGTCATCCTTTTAGTGTTGTTTTTCTTAGTAAATACTTCAGGGGATCAATGTGTGTGATTAGCTTGGTTTGATGGCTCAACATGTAATGTAACTACTTCTAGGAAGAAAAAAATACTGCGAGGCATGATTTTTCAATTGGTGAGTAGTTGAGCTCATTTCCTACCAAAGTATTGATGAGATAGTAGATAGATCTTTCCTTTTTGTGGTCATCATGTTGTTCCAAGAGCACTCCTAGTGCTGACTCAGTTTCTGAGATATAAAAAATTAGTGGTCTACCTTGAATGGGTGGCACAAATGTGGGAGACTTTAATAGATATTCCTTGAATGTTTGGAATGCTTTCTTGCATTGTTCTATCCATATGAAGGTCACATCTTTGTGTAGTAGATGTTGGAATGGATGTCACTTGTCTGCTAATTGGGCGATGAAATGCCTTATAAATTGAAGCCTATCTTTTAAACCCCTTAGTTGCCTTAGATTGGTCGGTGGTGGCATGTCAAGGATGGACTTGAACTTTTCTGGGTCTACCTTGATGCCTCGATGTGACACAATGAATCCCAAAAGCTTTCTTGCGGTGACCCCGAATGCACACTTTTTTGGATTTAGTCAGACTTTGTATTCTTGCATTCGATCAAATACGGGTCCCAAAACTTGTAGAAGATCCTCTCTAAGCATTGACTTAGCTAGTATGTCATCAACATAATCTTCCATCATTTTGTGAATGAGATCATAGAAGATCATGGTCATATCCCTTTGATATGTTGCCCCTACATTTTAAAGGCCAAATGACATTACATTCCAGCAATAAGTGCCCTAGGAAAATGTAAATGCAATCTTGTTTTGGTCTTCTAGTGCAATCCTTATTTGGTTATATCATGAGAAGCCATCTATGAGTGATGCATCTAGTGTCCTATTGTGGGATCTACAATCATGACCATATTCAGTAGGAAAGTCGTCCTTAAGACAAGCTTTGTTTAGATCTCTGAAATTTGTGCAAATGTAGATCTAACCATTATGCTTGGTTACTGGCACTAGATTAGATATCCAAACTGGTATATGGGAGTGGTCATATGATTCCAGAATCTAGTATTTTCTTCATCTTTCTTTTGACAAGTAATGCGACATGTGGATGCATCTTTCTCAACTTTTGCTTGACAGGTTTGGCATTTGGTAACAATGGTAGATGATGTAACACTAGCTCCAGATCTAGGCCTAGCATGTCAAAGTAGGACCATGAAAATTTGAATTTCCTTTCTTTGAAGAAGCTAATGAACTTCTCTCGTTCCTCTAATGTAAGTGATTTTTCCAAATAGATATTCTTGAGGTTCTTTTTGTCACGTAGGTTGACTTCTTCTATTTCCTCAGCTAGTAATGCAGACTTTTCCTATGTTAAGGGGAGGAGGTCATGCTTTCCATCCTTTAGCGCATCAGTGAGGTTTTCACTAGAAGATACATCTTTTATTGTCTTTTTGTCATTTTTTGAGTTAGAAAGTGCCTTGCGGTTTTCACTTACTGGCTGTTCTTTTTTTCTTTTTATTTTTCTTTTTTGACTGAAAAGAGGCGCTTCCTCCCCAAAATAGGTTGATCTATCAAGGTCAATAGAGAAACCTAGTTTGTACTCCCTTGATGGTATGCCTTCTCTGAGTCCCATGAATTCTACGATGGCTTCATCATTCTCAAAGAGATCTATATCAGGTTGTCCTTGTTGATCCCACTCTATCAGTTCAAGGTGTACTAGACAAAGGCCCTTGTGGGGGGGTGACTCTACTTGGGTAAATGGGACTATGATGATAGTGTTGAAAAACCTAGAATGTGATTTGGATGCACTACCTAAGGATTTTTTATTGATGTGTTTATCGATACATGGTTGGTCATCTGGTCAAATAATTCGTCAAGGCGTATAGTGTTGACTGACTGAGGGGAATAGTCTGGGATAGTTGGTTCAAAATTGTGGAGGGATCTCCACTCATACTCATGGGAATTAGTTTCTCTATAATTCTCATTTGATGTCTCACTTTCCTTGTCATCTTGGCTAGCTTGGTTAAGTTTTAATCAGGAATATGAGGTTCTCATTTCTGATGGAAATAACCGTTGGAGTATATTGTTGATTAATGCATGTTCCAGGTTTTTCCCCCGGTGTAGCTCTGCAACTTTCTCTTGATCAATGGGTATGTCTTAGGTGGTAGTACTAGTTATATTTTTCCCATAGCCTAACCTTCTCTTGTTTCTCTGGGTTGGTAGTAAAGATAGTTCTATTAGACCTTGTTATCTTGCCCCCAGACCAGTCGTACCATCATACCCAAACTTTTGCAGCATTGTGAAGCTGACTCCATATGTTGACATAGGTATGTGTGCTTTCATTGTTTCTTGTGGGTCTTGATACAACCACATGTTTATATCTGGATCAAAGGGATTCTCTTCCATAATGTCCCCCCATTTGATGAATGTGGTTGGTGGACATCTAAATAGAACAAGTTTCAGGGTTTCAGGTGTTGTCACTAGTTGTGGCATGCCATATGACCTTGGACTTTGATGAATGTTAGCAATGGTAAAAGATTCCTCATATTTGTACTCACTATATCCTTTTCCCATAATGGATATCTTCCCCGCCCTTCTTGTTACATCCTTGGGAATAGAATTTGAGGTGGAAGGAATGCTCGCCTCCTGATTTGAATGTACTTGATTATCAGTACTGCTTTTTATGGTGTTGTAGTATTGGAACAAGTTTGGATCTCCTTCAATGATTATTTTTGCCTCCTGGTATGGGAACTTGATGCATTGATGATAGGTAGAGGGTACATCTTGCATCTCATGGATCCATGGTCTTCCCAATAACATGTTATATCCCAACTCTAGGTCTAGGATTTGGAACAGTGTGTTCTTAATGACTGGGCCTATTCAGACAGGTAGTATGAGGATGCCTTTTGAATACATTTATTCCTCATCATAGGCCCTAATATTGATTCTCCCCATGACATAAATGCTAGATTTAGAATATCCCAAGGTTTTGATTACTTTCAAAATACATATGTTTAATCCAGCTCCACCATCAATGAGGAACCTACAGATCGTGTGTTTGTGAACTTGGATAAGCAAGTGCAAGGGATCGTTATGCAGAGGCTTGTGTAGTGGCACATCATGGTCTATAAAGGTTGCATGATTTTTGGCAGCAATGTAGTTCACCATGGTTTGGAAGGTTTCTAGATTTATGTCCCTTGGGACAGTTGCATTTTGGAGTGCTTGGTTAAGAGCTTGCTTGTACTGCGGGGATATGTGCAAAAGGTCAAACATAGATATTTGGGCAAGTGTGCACTTTAGCTAATCCACAAGACTAGTTTGTGGACCAAAGTTTTTGGAGGACTAGATAGTATAGCTAATGTGGAAGGCACTCCTTGCAAGACAAATTTGGAATGGCGCATGGTGACAACGCACTTAGCATTTGGGTCTCTAATAGTAATAGTAGCCACACGACTATCTGAGGGGTTGATGCATTTGACAGTGTTATCAACATTAGCATAGGTGTACACTTGTTTGGACTGTCCACCAAACATTGAGGCTTTCCCTTTGTTATGATCATGTAATGTGTCATTGAAGATTGTATGATCAATTGTGCCTTTTGATTGGTCATTTGTGACATCGATAACCCCTATGTCAATCAAATCTAGAATGGCATTCTTTAATAAATAGCAGTTGGGTGTCTTGTGTCCTTTTACCCAATGAAATTTGCAAAAGTCATTTTCATTCCACCACTTTGGTTTGACAACACCATGTTTGTAATCTCTGATTTCAGGCAGAGTGATTCTATTAACTACCCTAATGGTGTGTAGTCTCATTTACGAAAGAGAAACCTCTATGGGCATTGTGTGTTGGGTTTGTTATGGGACACAAGTACTGCTTGAATAGGGGGTGGTTGGTTTTGAGTGTGCACTTGCTAAGTGGCCACCATGGGTTTTTGGTTGGCCATAGGTGCTCCTTGTAGTGATACCTTGGCTTAAGCATAGTTGACCATCTTTATGTCAATGACACCATCACTAGTGACATTCTTGTTCTTGTTCCACCACTTAGCTTTATCTATTGCAGTTTTGTTTGTGTTTTTCTGGGTAGGGTCTGCAAGGATACCTCTTTTGACCAGGTTTTTCTCACAATGAACTCCTCGTTTGATGAGTTTCTTGAAGTTAGGAGTCAGCTACAATTCTATGGTAAATAACATATCTAGGATTATATTGTCAATGAACATGACTATGAGGTCTTTCTCAAGCACATCATATGTTATTCTATTTGTAGTGTTCCTCTACCTTTGTACCAATTTCACAAAAGATTCTCCATCTTTCTGTTTAATGTCACAGAGGTCCTTGATGTTGACCTTGTGTTCGATATTGTGATGAAAGCGAGCAATGAATTTTTTGGCCAACTCTCCCCAAGAAAAAATTCCATGGGGTAAGTGTGAGAACCATTCCATTGTTGTTCCGGCTAGAATTTGTGGGAACTATCACATTAGGTATGTTTTGTCATGTGCAACCTCGATGAAACTAGCAAAAAACTCTCTGATACGTTCAACAGGGTTGGTTTTGCCTCTGTATTTTTTGAACTTGGGTAACGATAAATGAGTGGGAAACAAAGACATGTACAATGAGTGATGAAAGAGGTATGGGTACAAATCCTCTATGGTGTAGGACTTGGTTTTCCCCTAATTCTGCATGTCCATCATTTGGGTTTTTAGACTTTGCACTTTATGGATTAACATGTCTGTCTGAGATTGAGAAACATTGGCGGTATTGAATTTTTGTGTCATGGTAGGTATGAGGTTGCGCCTTTATGTCCCTTGAGTTGGGACATATTATCTAGTCCTTGGGACTTGATATTGGTTCCCTAGTGTGTGATTTTGATATTGGGTAATTTGATTGGGAAAAGATTGATTCTTTTGTGGTTGTTGTTGGGGTTGTTGGGGTTGTTGTGATCCCTATAGAAGAAAATCTATAGCCTTGAGTGGACGTTGACTGAATGTTAGACCCGCAGAGATTGATCCCTGTGGGAGAAAGGTATTAAGTCCAAGGCTAGCAAGGATTGACTCTAGTATCAGAATAGTCGCAAAAGGGTTGTTGCTTGTTTTTAGAATTGATGACATAGCATTAGAGCTTGATGTAAAAGGCCATGAGGCTGAGGCTTCAAGTACACTAGTGACCATGGGTGCACTTAGTTGGGAGCATGTCATGATTTGTACCGATGAGGTGCTAGCTTGATTTGTAGAGATAGTTTGATTCAACATAGTATGTGCTGGTGTCATTTTTGTCAATGATGGAAAGACTTGGGATATCAAAGGTTTCATTTGAGAGGGTCAAGTTGTGTTTTGACCTATGAGAGGGTTCTTGGGCCATATTTTTGACACATTAAATTCAGCTGGGAGTTTGACTCCCTTCTTAATCAACATGGCTAAGAATCATTTAGGATTTCTCTCTACAACAACGTCAATAACTTGTGCAGAATATGCATCTTTCTCTATATCTTTGAGCTCCTCCTCTGTGACATCATGGAACAATTTTGGTCTATGGGGATTCTCAATGAAAAGAGTAGGACTAGTATTTCTAAAAGGGTCATCCTCTCGCTCTTGTTCCCATGGGGGAAATTGGTTGATATAGGACTCATTTGGTTGTATCCTAGCCTTCGACCTAGTGTAAGGTCCTCCATAAGGTGTGTGAGACATAGTGTTGTCCAAATTTTTTGACTAAAACAAGTGATATAAAGCAAACAAAAAAGGATAACCTTTCTAAGAAAGTCTGAGTTATGTTTGGACAAGGGTAATTCTAGGGACAGATTTTGATTTCTCTTGATCTGAAAAAGACTTGGTGATGTAAAAATAGGATTATTTGACTATTGCCTTGGACAAAGTCACTAATAGAGGTTGATGATTTTTGAGATAACAGGATCAAGATAATCGAGTTTGAACTTTTGAACTAATAATGTTTAGACAATAATCGTGCTTTCAAAGAATGGATGATCTTTAATGTTTAGAGATTCACACAATGTCCTTCACATTTTTTATAGGATGTAAACACTGATATTTTACATAAAATGGGGAATCTTTCCAAGTTTTTTAGGAAGAAAAAATATGTTTAGAGCTCCTAGTCAAGTGCATAAAACTTCCACCAATTGCGGTAAAGTGATAGGTAAACTATAGTAAAAATCACCAATTGCGGTAATTAAAGGCTCAAGTGTGGAAATAAATGGGTTGATTGCGGAAAGATTTCATCAATTGTGGCAAGATGCGGACAATTGCAGCAAAAGGGAGACAGTCTAAAAAAAGATCTCAAATGGGTGTATCCATCTAATAAAATTGATTTCTGGAACAAGGATTCTGATTGCAAAACAGGTTTGATTTTGATAGCCTAAACTTAAACACGTTGGACTCATTTTAACATTTTTTTATGTTGGTTTTGCATTTTTGAAAATTGATCATAGAACAAGCATAATAGACAATGTGTTTTGTAATCTAGCACGGGTCTTGAGACAAGGACAAATAGATTAATCTACATCAAACTTGGCTTCAAGATACAATATTATAGGCCCAATGCTTGAATGTTTGTTATCTCACACAACAAGTGTCACACTACTAGGACACAAAGGTCCACGACGTAGGCACCCATGTTTTTTTTGTTGCCAGATATTGTTGTCGTGCTAGTGAAGATCTCTTTCACTACCACAATATCTTGGAACACATATGTTGGGAATCTTGGGGGGAAATTTTGCAACCCCTTCCACTATAATAAGGTATTTTTTTGGAGGTGAATTGGGTAGGTCTCTATTTAACAAGGTTCTAGTAGAGTCTGTGGATTCTATCCAATCAGTCTGTACGTGTGTGACTCACTTAAGAGCCAAGTTGACCATGCTAGCTACTTAGGGATATTCATTCGATCTAGGCTATCATCAACACATCTCACTCAAGCTTGGCTAGATATAAAATACAAATTTGGTTTGCATCTTGTTTATATACCAATCAGAAGGATTACCGATTTAAGATCATTCTCCGAGGAAGAAGCGCATTCCCCAGACAGGCCTTTCTAAAAAATTATAAAGGTTTTTAATCTAACATATTTTTGCAAGTGCACCATGTTGTAATAATGATACATTTGGCATCAGTGAATGCACTTAGTGAAAACACTTATTCGGTTTTGAATGCTTACCGAGCTCATCACTCAGCCCACAGCCTATACCGAGCATTCAGTAAAGCTCACCGA
>MU224399.1:279487-305282 GCA_018584345.1 Thuja plicata
GAGTGCATACTTCATTGTATGTTTGTAAATCCTCTAACAAGGTGGACCTAGCAGTCCAAATTTCTTTTAACAGGGTAGATCATCAGAAGTGATCATTGTAAGCCTTAACCGGCCAACTTTATACTGCAGTACCAAAGTTTTGTGGGTACCATCCCCACCCTAGTTTTACTTTCTATTTGGAAGGTTTCTGGGTTACCAATCTTTGTGTTATGTGTTATGAATGATTACATTTTCATGGTTGCAGTAGATTAGATGAATGAATGGCTAAAGAATATAACAGTGCAAAAATGTTTTAAAGTTCTAAGTGTTACTGATTCACCCCTCCCCTCTCAGTAACTCTGTTAGTCCTGAATATTTCCAACACACCAATGACCCAAGACACAAGTTAATCGATTAAACACCAAAATTCCAAGTGTGAACTAAGCTAATCACCCATACAAGCACAAATGCTCAATTTTTAAAGCCCAAAGTAGGTGATGATATTCTTGTTCAATTTTAGTGCACCAAATTGAAATATTTTTTGCCTTTGTTCAATTCTTAATCACCATGTCAATTTTAAGCACCCAATTGGAAAAGTGAGGTTCAAGATGTTTGCATGCAATGTTCATTTTAAGAACCAAAAACACAAATGAATGAATTTTAGGTTGCTTTTTTAACTGTTTCCTCACCATTGTTAGTAATTTTTCTTGTAGAATCCATTGAAGCATCAATGCTTGACTCTATGACTCCCAAATTCTTATTAATGAAAGTAAAATACTAATTAATGAAGATTTGATCCTCCTTCTACTTCAAGCTCCACAAACTCAGGTGGGTGTACCTCTTGACTTATTTCTTTCCAATAAATCAAATAGTGGATGTAGGGTTCTTACAATGATTTACTATTATCTTTTTTTGCAACTGATGTAGAGCTTCAAAAGCCAATCCATGATTTTGACAAAAGTAAATAACACTGCAGAAAAATGGCCAATGTGATAAGGATATTCATTTTTCTTCTCTTCAAGTTTAAAACTCAAGAAGGCTAACCTAAAGGATTCAGTTCTTCAATGAATCACCAATAATGTCTGTACTATTTAATATATCTCCTAAACATCCATGCTCTTAAACATGAAATGAAATATTATTCAGATTTAATTGATTGATGATCAAAACTACTAGATTAGCAAAGACCAATGCCTTATCTATTGGGAAACAGAGTCAAATAAACATACATCTACAGAAAACCCTCTAACTCCAAATAGACAAAAACCAAGTGGAGTGTCTTACAAATCACTCTTTTCACTCCAACACCTGGACATAAAATTCATGCGCAAACCTTGAACTCTCAGAATTTGTCTCTAAGATTTAGTCCCTCCTTGAAAGAAACTCAAAAACACAACTCACATCTACCTTATAACTAGTGCATTAAAATGCCTTAAAGATTAACATACAAGATTTCAATACAAGACACAAAGACATCAACAAGCATTGAATAGGTATTTCATTGTTCTTCATTAAATTGTTGTCTGATTATGCATATTTACAAGACAAAGAGCTCAGAGAGACAAGACACCAAAATTAGGAAACTGCCCAGTAGTATCAAAATCCTTGTACAATAGAGGAGAAGAAAGATTAGGAGAAAAGGAAAGCCAAATTCAGCCACCAACACCTATTTGTTTTCAAGCAAAATATCTTCTTTCCTCCAAAATCTGATTTTATTTCTCTCTTTTGCAAAATGCCTTTTGAACTGCAATCATTTTGCATAACAGACTTGATTCCACTTTCCTTTTCCAAATTTGAAAAATCTCCAAGCATGCCTTTTCAATATGATTGCATTCTTCCCTTGAAAATTGCTTTTTGTGAATGCTCCTTCAAGTTTTGAAAACAAATACATTTGCAATGTTTTGAAAATACTATAAGACTATGCAGATTAAACTTACATTTCTTGCCTCTGTGCAGATTTAACTTCTGAAATTTATTTTTAAACTATATTCTTTTATCTCACATTAACTCTATGATTCCCACATTAATTATGCAATCCTTATGTATTCTACATTTTTAATCTATCTCTTATTTTCTATTAATTTCTGCACTTTAATCCTAGAACTCACCAGATTGTGTCATGTGTCAAGTGTTGGTTGGTTTCTCTTTAAGTAGTTCTGAGAACTCTGCTCTAACCATGGTCTATCTAGAGATCAGGAGATACATTAGGTCTCTAAGTCTCTAAATGTTGGTGCTAACCCTAGTTAGATCTGGAGATTGGGAGATAAGCCTTAGTCTCCTAATCTCTAAATAAACTCAAGCTTAACCTTGCTTTGACCATAGGTTCATCTAGGCTAGTGTATCTCTAAATCTCTAAAACTTTCTCTTAACCCTAATTTTATTGTGATATTTCATGAGAACCCTTGATCTTGATCTGATAAGATGGCTGGGCTTAATCTCAGAATGAAATTGGCCTTAACCACTAACATTCATGACTACGCGCAGTGGTTAACTGACTGCTAGTCATACAATCTCTAAAGGTTAGAGATGACTGTGGCTTCATCTACCTCAGGATGCATGCCTATTTGACCAGCCTCTCTTATGCCACATTCCCACCATGTCATCCTCCATCTAGCCTCTTACGCAATTGCACAATCTAATTGGGCACATTGCTAACATCAGCGCGCAATCGTGCCCCTAATGACACCTGCCAACTTCATCCTCATCACCACCTGCGTGCCATTTGTCTGCCAGCTCACAACAATTTTTTGTTGTCATTTTAATGGGCATGCTTCCCAAGGAACCACCTACATGCAAGTGTTGAGAGCCTCCTACTCTTCTTCACATTATAATATGTGTGTGTTGTTCCATTTAAACACCTAAGAATTTCATCTCCTAGTGCATGTGGGATAATTTTGACGACATGTAACTAATTGAATTTTTGATAATGTTAAGTTGAAGATGATGCAAAACATTAAACAATTTAGTGGTTTGTATTGTCATTGATGTCAACTTGATATCATCTGTACAGTCATATACATAATGCCAAAGACTTCAGAGAATAAATGGAATAGAGGTTATGCTTTCAGCAATGCATAAAAGTCAAGTATTCACTAAGTGATAGACCACACCGAAAGAGTGCACACCATTGGTAAAGACAGAGATAAAGTCATAGTGTTGCCCGATGAGCAAGAAGACAGTGTTACCCGATGAGAAAGAAGACAGTGTTTCCCGATGAGCAAGAAGACAGTGTTGCCCGATGAGAAAAATCCAATGATGCCCGATGGACAGAGATCCCAAAGCTAACTGAAGTTACACCGACGGAACTGGCAGTTGTCACCGACAACGAACTGCAGAATTGACCAACAGAATAGAGAGATCAGAAAATGACAAAATATCTAGTTGGCAGAGCTTAAGGATAGACTTAACTATTTTTTTTATTTTTTTTATTCAACCACAGTTAAGCAATTGTTTTTTACAGTTGGCAAGAAGATAACTATGAGATAAATCAGGATTTAAAGCTGTAAATCGAATTGGCTGGATTGTTTTTCACGCCAAGAATCAAGAATCAGAAATAAAGGAATATCATTCTATATAAGAGACAAGCATAATTCATTTCCAAAAGAAATCAGATACATGGGGGAGTGAATTGAAAGAAGATGCTGAAGAGAAACTGGTGAAGGATAAACTTCATACAGTCCTGATCAATCAAGCTAAGGGAGAGCTAAAGATTTCTGCAGACACCGACAAATAGTGAAGTGCAACATCATAGAGTAGAAAGTGTGAAGCACAAAGGAATTGAATTGATACATTGATCAGAGAGGTATTGTACGTAAATAGATCTGAATATCTGCAATTGAAAGTTGCATTAGAAACAGGTCATTGTGTTTCAGTTTAACTATTGAAGCATTAAGTCTCTTAACAGAGCAGGACTTAACCATATTTTATAATTAAGGTATATCCTAACAGATTACCAAAAAGGTTGATTCATGATAGTAGCATTGGTCTTACTTAAAGCCTATTGATAGTCTAAGAAGGAGGTTGATTCAAGGATGGTAGTAAGATTAGCATAAAGCCTATTGACAGTCTAAAGGTTGATTCAAGGATGGTATCATAGATGCTAGATACTAAGTGATAACCTATGTATAAAAATCCTCTAAAAAGGTTGCACTTAACTGTGTGTTTGTAACCTTTAACAGGGTTGGCTCCTAACATGGCTCACTTCAGAAGAGTGAAAATTTGGGGTACCGGTCCCAGTGGTTTTTTCCTTAACAGGGTTTCCACGTTAAAATCCATGTGTAATGTGTGTATGGTTTATTACTTTATTGTTTTACATTTCACATATGCATTTCTAGATTGATTGGTTTACTCTGCATATTTACCGAGCTTCAATAAATAAGTTTTACTACTTATCGGTAATCAAGAAGAATAAGGACAGACAAGGTAAACCAATAGATAGTTAATTAATTCAAAGTATTTTCAAGGCATACATCTTGTAGGGACTTAATGATCTGAGGTGTATTGATTGGTGGATTAAATTTTAAAGGATAAATTTTTGAGGCCACTGATTCACCCGCCCNCCCCCCCCCCCCCCCCCCCCCCCCCCTCTCAGTTATTACTAACAAATGTTTCTAAAGTTTTTTAAATTTTTCTATGGTTCTACCTCCAAAACCTACCCATCTTTGACCAATTCGAGAGATGCCACTAACAATCATGCCCTCCAAGTACCTGCGCTCATCAAGAGCCTTGGCGCTTTACTTCATATTACTATGCAAGCATTTTACCATATAAACTCTGTTGAATAATATTTGCCCATGCATGTGGGATAATGGTTTTTTTAGTTTCCACAATTTCTTACCCAAATACAGCATTTTATTTCATATATATGTGCTGGAAGTCTCTTTGCAAAGTGTGCAAGCTTTTCTCTTAACTCATGCACAATCCTTTGGCAATTTTCTATTTGCATTGCTTTTAAATGTCAAACTATATTCCTTCAATCAGCATGTGGGCTCCTCTGTCTGGTCATTGCATAGCATATTCTTCCACCATATTGCGCAGACTTTCTAGTCTTTCAAAATCCTGTGCAGGCTATCCTCCTTTTCAAGCACTGAGTCCATTGGTTATTTGCACAGATCTTTGGGTATAATGCATTGGCTTTTTTTTTCCTGTGCTTCTTTCCAAGGTAATATGCAGACTCCCATTTGCTTCTAACACCTACCAAATGCATTTTCATTATCTATTTAAACTCCTTGTCTATTTCACATGCATCTTCTCTTTCTTTGACATGTGCAAGCTTATATCCTCTCCTATGCATGCTTTGGATATAGCACTTGCATTTGTTTTGAAAATTTTGGGAACTCATCATTCCATGCATGGGCTATGTTTTTCATTGCTTCACCTCCATTACACTATGCAGGGTTTCAATCTGTACTTCCATTTAATGCGCAAGCCTCTTCTCTTCAACTCCATGCACTGGTCTTTTTCAAACAATTCACTTGCCTTGTCTCTGCTTCCAATGCTTGGCATTCATTTGTTTTGAAATTGCTTGATTGTTTCTAAAGCATCTTTACCATGTAATTTAATGTCTTTCTCATTTAAACTCCATGAGGTTGTAAGCTCCAATACATTTTGAAACAGTCAGCATGCCAAGTCTATGCTCCGCTCAAAGCATTATCGCCTCACAGCACCAAAATCCCAACATTAAAACTTCCCCAAATTTTTTTAACATTCCATCTATACATATGAGTTATTTTAAATCAAACTATTTTTAAATAACTTCACTTTGATTCAGAAAGCATTATCATTTAAATCGCAATGATTTAAAATAAAATGTCATTTTAAATCATGTCAAAACTCATTTTCTTTTAAACTCCAACTGGATTTCAAAGTGATCATAAAATGCCTTTATGTGTGATCGAGATTGAAAACATTGAACATGCAACCATCCAAAACCACTTCTGGTAAATCTCTACACCTACCCCAAAATGACAACTGGCCTCTGGAACTGGCCTAGAAAACTGACCAAATAATGGGATGAGACGTTGAGACTTGGTGAACTCACAGATTTCCATGTCAGTAATCATCCTGCAAAAAATATTTTCTTAAGATTTCCTATGGTGAGAGATTTTAATCATCAAAGTTGGCAACTTACTAATTTCTGCAATTGCACATGTCAAAACAAAAGAAACTGAATTTGGAAATGACTTCTTAAAAATACCACATCAATCCCTGAAGCTCAAAAAATCATCTTGATTGCAGATGTACATGCCCATAATTCAGAATGGAAGTCATCTGACATTAAGATACCAATCCACAAAGTTGACACCTCGGAAAACAACCCACAATGCAAACTGGAAATTAGTAGAAACTACATTAGGATTAGCCTTTGCAAAACTATAAATGCATGTCTTGAGGCCCAACCACTAATCCTGGTATCATATTTTCATATAGGGAGTATAGGGAAACAAATCTCTTCTCAAAACAATCATCCGATAACAAGTTAACATTCTCTGAAAGTGGCTTTTCTGCAAAAGTCAGTTCTGACAACATCAACAATCTGCATAAAACACCTTTAGATTTGACTTCTCAAACTTATCAAAAGGGACCCTTGTAGTCTGAAACCTTGGATATAGATTCACTTTCACATATATAAAAAAAGGTTGTAATTAGATTCCCTAATTGATCAACTGGCCAATCAGAATTCATCTTCAAAGTTAGTCCTTCATTAACTTCTTGAAAACAAAACAGTAAAAATGCAGAAATTGGTTTTGGAATGGGTTGAGTAAAGCGGTCAATTGGATTGATCAAAGTCTAAAAATATTTAGGAAGGTACACTTTCATGTTTTCAATTTAGGGTACCACTCAATTCTTTACAACATTTAGCTGGGTACAACTTGTAAGACCTCAAATTAGGTCATTCTATAATTATGCACTTGACACTCAGAGAAACAGAATAAATGGAAAATGGAAAGGATTTGGTAAACTATGCACATAAACTCACAGAGGTCTGTAAATGGGAATGGAGGTTCAATTTCATGCTTACAACATACTAAAACAACCCTTATGCTATGAATATCAAACGGGCTCAAGATACAAACCTTTGAAGTGGGTCATTTAGGAAATTTTGAATAAGTGCAAAGTGCATATTTGGGAAAACACCTCCAAATGGCCATCTTCAAAACACATCAAAAATAAATTATAAGGGCTGAGACCCATTAAATTTTCTAAATGAAAGGTGTTAACCCACTCTCCAAGTGGTTTTTCATAAAAATATCAGGTCTCTTTTTGCTTGCAACCAAACTTGGACTCTTACAAAAGCTTTTTAGGGGCCACAACTTTGCCTTAGAGGAAAATCCAGAATACTCACTCTAAAACTTACCTAGAATTTTAGAGCTCCAACAGTGGCTCTAATTGGGGATGCGTTCCCCATGTAGGCATGCAGAGAATTTGGAATCATTGGTAGAAGAACACCACCCCAAGAAAATCAAAACAAACCTTCTCTTTTATGTTCTAAAAAACTAGGAATCCTTATTGAAAGCAAACACACCACACGACTAAAAGGAAAGTGACTGTATAAATAAGGAAATTATTTACAAAAGGCCCAAAGCCCCAAAACTAGAATCATCTCTTACCTCTATCATACATCTAGTTTTCATCCCCATAGATCAAAGAAAAATTGAAACGGTTACTTCCATTCGCTTAATCAAATACACTACCCTGAATCGTCAGCACATCAAACAAAAGGCAATCAACAAACTCACCATTAGTTGGAAAAACTAAGTCATCAAACTGTTGTGAATGTTTATCATTGTGTGACACCAAAATATCACACCCTTCACTATCACTAACTTGCTGAAAAAAGAAACATTCTAGCTCATTGTCATGGCTAGAAACATCCATACACTGAACATTAGTTTTCACCAAAGAACAAGCTTTTTTTGTAACATCACTTTGCAAGCTAAATTAGAACATCTTAAAATAAAAATTTGACTGCATAAAATTAGAGATAGCTTGTTGATCACAAGTTCTATCAGCATCTTCTAAACAAGTATTTTTAATCAATGGCTCATATTTGTTTGCAAATCTGAGAAAACACTTTCAGATTTATCACTCTCTTTAGTACCACAATCTATACAAGAATCCATGACACTAACCTTGTCAAAATCTGAATGTATACCAGCATATGAAACTTCATACTCATCATACTTGACATTATCAAGTTTCTCATATCCATATGCATTATCATCTTGCAGAGTATCCAACCCAAGAATAGGAAAAGAATCAACACCATAAGTGTCATATTTCACACTTTCACCAAAATTATCAGTATCAAAACACATATCCATGGGGCATGAAATTTTAGAGTCATTTTTAGATACATATCTCTGAAAATTAGTAGCTAAGAGTTCTGAGATTTTCTCACTACTTAGAGGGTATTGGACTTCATGTTTACCTTCCTTGGCCTCTTGCTTGATGTTGCAAATATCTTCCTCATTAAAAACAAGGAGTGAGACCTCTTGGAACATATCATCTTGTCCAAAGAGATCACTATAGCAACTTACATCCCCATTTTAATAATCATCTTGTTGTTCACATAGAATTTCTTTAAACTAAAACAATAAATCTACATCTTCATGATGAGAAAAAGAAAAATCTATAGACTCAAGGGGAACATTCCCAACTATAGATTCATCTTCATCATCTTGTTGTTCATAGACTTCATTGTCAGCATTATAATCAGCATCACTATCACAAGTATACTCAGCATCATCTACATAACTAGATTGATATTCAGCATCCTCAGTATTTTCAGATTCTAATTTCTCAATCGAATCTATTCATTCTATGGTATGTTTAATTTCTTTCTCTCTAAGAGATGCAGACCAATTTACTGATTCAGGCACACAAAGGTCTAAAAACAAATCTATCCATGCTAATTCTAGAAATTCAATGAATGCTATAAGCTTGTCAACTCCATCACAAAACCTTTTATAAGACAAATAGTATGATTCTTTCTTTCTTTCCCCTATCTCATATCTTAAAATCAATAGGGCTTTCTCTTGGATTCTTTTCTCTTCTAATGCAATATCTCTATTAAATTTCTCAAGCTCTGACTGGTAAATCTCGGATATGGAAAATTATATTGATCCATTGAAATTGGACCTTCCATTGGACCATTCATTTAACAACAACTTATTATGTCATAAATTTTTTATTTGACTTTATGCAATCATTTTCCATCACAAAACCAAAACATATTTCTGATTTTTACAACTGAACCTTAACCAAGAAGCATGACATACTTCAAATCAATTTTCCCCTTTATCTTAGTGACTTGATCACCTATTAAGGGACTTTTTCTTTCTTGTAAAAATAGAGGATTATCTGGACAAAAATTTGTAGTTGTTGTTCTTTCTTCTTCATTACTGGATACAGGGTAGATCTAGAGCCTTTCTTGTAGCTCCATCAAATTATTTTCTCGTAGAGTCGCCACCTCCTTGCAGAGGAAAATTTTTAGACATCCAGAGTTATTTTCAAATCACATTTAATTCTGGGTTGATTCCAACCAGCAAATTCACACAATCTTCTTTCAATTTGCTGCAAATATAGACACCTTCCAGGCTACTCTCTCTCAAAGATCTGAAACAAATTTCAGATTCCTTTTCTTGACTCTCTTTCTTATAATCAGATTCTGATGTTGATTCAGCCAAGAAAGGAAATAGACATATTAAACTTGATGATCTTAAACTTCAAATAACAACTGATAATTACAATTTTACACTGGCACAAAACAACTAGGATTTTCCAAGTTCAAACATAGTTGCCACCCACAACAAGCATGAGATAATTTTTAAAAACTGATCAAGAAATGGACAATAAAAAATTAGTCATTACAAACTTTACAAACATCCACTTCTCCCTAGAAGAATCACTATTTTGTTAATATTTTTCTTGCAAAACCCACTGAAGCATCAATGCTTGACTCTATGACTCCCAAATTCTTATTCATGCAAGTAAAATACTGATTTATGAGGATTTGATCCTCCTTCTAATTTGAGCTCCAAAGAGTCAGGTGGGTGTACCTCTTGACTTATTTCTTTCCAATAAATCACACAATGGATTTAGGGTTCTCACAATGATTTACTAATATCTTTTGTTGCAACTTATGTAGAGCTTCAAAAGCCAATCCATGATTTTGACAAGAGTAAATAACACTACAAAAATAGCCAATATGATAAGGATATTCATCCTTCTCTTCAATTTTAAAACTCAGGAAGGCTAACCTAAAGGATTCAGTTCTTCAATGAATCACCAACAATGTTTGTACTATTCAATACAGCTCCTAAACATCCATGCTCTTAAATAGGAAATGAAAGATTATTCAGATTTAATTGATTGATGATGAAAACTACTAGACCAGCAAAGACCAATGCCTTATCTATTGGGTAACTGAGTCAAATAAACATACATCCACAGAAAACCCTCTAACTCCAAACATACAAAAACCAAGTGAAGTGCCTTACAAATCACTCTTTTCACTCCAACACCTGGACATAAAATTCATGCGCAAACCTTGAACTCTCAGAATTTGTCTCTAAGATTTCCTCCCTCCTTGAATGAAACTCAAAAACACAACCCATAGCTACCTTATAACCAGTACATTAAAATGCCTTATAGATTAACACACAAGATTTCAGGAAAAGACACAAAGACATCAACAAGTATTGAACAGGGATTCCATTATTCTTCATTAAATTGCTATCTGATTCTACATATTTACAAGACAAAGAGCTCAGAGAGACAAGACTCCAAAATTAGGAAACTATCCAGCAGTATTAATTTCAACATCCTTGTACAATAGAGAAGAAGAAAGATATAGGAGAAAAGGAAAGCCAAATTCAACCACTGACACCTGTCTGTTTTCAAGAAAAATATCTTCTTTCCTCCAAAATCTGATTTTATTTCTCTCATTTGCAAAATTCCTTTTGAACTACAATCATTTTGCATAACTAACTTGATTCCACTTGCCTTTTCCAATTTTGAAAAATCTCCAAGCATGCCTTTTCAATCTGATTGCATTCTTCCCTTGAAAACTGCTTCTCGTGAATGCTCCTTCAAGTTTTGAAAACAAATACATTTGCAATATTTTGAAAATACTATAAGACTATGTAGATTAAACTTACATTTCTTGCCTCTATGCAGATTTAACTTCTAAAATTTGTTTTTAAACTATAGTCTTTTATCTCACATTAATTCTGCAATTCTCACGTTAATTCTGCAATCCTTATGTATTCTGCATTTTTAATCCTATTGTGCACTTTACCTTTACCTTTCTGCAAATTAATACATCTTTTAATCTCTTATTTTCTATTAAATTCTGCACTTTCTACACTTTAATCCTAGAACTCACCAGATTATGTCATGTGTCAAGTGTTGGTTGGTTTCTCTTTAACTAGGTCTAAGAACTCTGCTCTAACCATGGTCTATCTAGATATCAGGAGATACACTAGGTCTCTAAGTCTCTGAATGCTAGTGCTAACCCTAGTTAGATATGGAGATTGGGAGATAAGCCTCAGTCTCCTAAACTCTAAATAAACTCAATCTTAACCTTGCTTTGACCACAGGTTCATCTAGGCTAGTGTATCTCTGAATCTTTGAGACTTTCTCTTAACCCTGAGTTTACTATGAGATTTCATGAGGACCCTTGATCTTGATCTGATCGGATGACTGGGCTTAATCTTAGAATGAAATTGGCCTTAACCACTAACATCTCGCGACTACGTGCAGTGGTTAACTGACTGCTAGTTACAAAATCTCTAAAGGTTTGGGCTAACCACAATTTCATCTACCTCAGGATGTATTCCTATCTGCATAGCCTCACCGGTGCCATGCGCCCACCACATCATCCTCCATTTGGCCTCTTGCACAACCACATGATCTGACTAGGTACATTGCTATGTCAGCGTGTGATCATGCCCCAAATGACACCTGTCAAATCCATCCTCGTCACCACCTATGCGTGAGTGTTGAGAGCCTCCTACTCTTCTTCACATTACAATATGTGTGCATCGTTCCATTTAAACACCTGAGAATTACATCTCCCAGTGCACATGGGATAATGTTTTTGAAATTTTTTAAAGTTTTGTGTGGTTCTGCATCCAAAACTTACCCATCTTTGAATAATTTGAGAGATGCCACTAACAATCATGCCCTCCAAGTACCAGTGCTCATCAAGAGCCTTGGTGCTTTACTTCATATTACTATGCAAGTAGTTTACCATATAAACTCTCTTGAATACTATTTGTCCATGCATGTGGGATAATGGTTTTTTTAGTTTCCACAATTTCTTACCCAAACACAACATTCCATTTCATATATATGTGATGGAAGTCTATTTGCAAAGTGTGCAAGCTTTTCTCTTAACTCCTCCACAATCCCTTGGCAATTTTATGCTTGCATTTCTTTTAAATGTCAAATGGTCTTCCTTAAATGAGGGTGTGGGCTCCTCCATCTAGTCATTGCTGAGCATATTCTTCCACCATATTGCACATACTTTCTGGTCTTTCAAACTCCTGCGCAAGCTATCCTCCTTTTCAAGCGCTAACTCCATTGGTTATTTTTGCAGATCTTTGAGTATAATGCGCTGGATATTTTTTCCCTACACTGCATTCCAAGGTAATATACAGGCTTCCATTTACTTCTAACACCTACCAAATGCATTTTCATTATCTGTTTGAAATCCTTGTCTATTTCACATGCAACTTCTCTTTCTTTGCCATGCAAAGGCTTATATCCTCTCCTGTGCAGGCTTTGGATATATGACTTGCATTTTTTTTGAAAATTTTGGGAACTCATCATTCCATGCATGGGCTATGTTTTTCATTGCTTCACCTCCATTACACTATGTTGGGTCTCGATCTGCACTTCCATTTAATGCGCAAGCCTCTTCTCTTCAACTCCATGTGCTGGTCTTTTTCAAAAATACTTTCAAACGGTTCACTTGCCTTGTCTTTGCTTCTAATGAGATTGGCATTCATTTTTTTTGCATTTGCTTGATTGTTTCTAAAGCATCTTTTCCATGTAATTTAATATGTCTTTCTCATTTAAACTCCATGAGGTTGTAAGCTCCAATACATTCTAAAATAGTCATCATGCCAAGTCTATGCTTTGCTCAGAGCATTATCACCTCGCAACACCAAAACCCCAACATTAAAACTTCCCCAAATATTTTGAACATTCCATCTATACATATTAGTTATTTTAAATCAAATTATTTAAATAACTTCACTTTGATTTAGAAAGCATTATCATTTAAATCGCAATGAAAACTCCTTTTCTTTTAAACTCCAACTGGAATTTAAAGTGATCAAAAAATGCCTCTATGTGTGATCAAGATTGAAAACATTGAAGATGCAACCACCCAAAGCCACTTCTGGTAAATTTGTACAGCTACCCTAAAATGACAACTAGCCTCTAGAACTAGCCCATAAAACTGACCAAATAATGGGATGAGACGTTGAGACTTGGTGAACTTGTAGATTACTATGTCAACAATCATCTTGCAAAAAAATATTTTCTTGAAATTTCCTATGGCGAGAGATTTTAATCATCAAAGTTGGCAACTTACTAATTTTTGTAATTGCACACGTCAGAACAAAAGAAACTAATTTTTGAAATGACTTCTTAAAAGTACCACATCAATCCTTGAAGCTCTAAAAATCATCATGGTTGCAGATGTACATGCCTAGAATTCAGAATCTAAGTCATGTGACATTAAGATACCAATCCAAAAAGTTGACACCTTGGAAAATAACCAACAATACAAACTGGAAATTAGTAGAAACTACATTAGGATTAGCCTTTGCAAAGCTACAAACTCATGTCTTGTGGCCCAACCACTAATCCTGGTAGCATATTTTCATATAGGGATTATAGGGAAACAACTCTCTTCCCAAAACAATCATCTGATAACAAGTTAACATTCTCTGAAAGTGGCTTTTCTGCAAAAGTCGGTTCTGTCAACATCAACAATCTGCATAAAACACCTTTAGATTTGACTTCTCAAACTTATCAAAAGGGACCCTTGTGGTATGAAACCTTGGATATAGATTCACTTTCACATATAGAAAATAAGGTTGTAATTAGATTCCCCAATTGATCAACTAGCCAATCAAAATTTATCTTCAAAGTCAGTCCTTCATTAACTTCTTGAAAACAAAACAGTAAAAATGCTGAAATTGGATTTGGAATGGGCTGAGCAAAGCGGTCAACTGGATTGATCAAAGACTAAAAATCTTTAGGAAGGTACACTTTTATGTTTTCAATGCAGGAGAACACTCAATTATTTACAACATTTAGCAGGGTACAACTTGTAAGACCTCAACGTAGGTCGTTCTGCAATTATGTACTTGACACTTAGAGAAACAGAATAAATGACAAATGGAAAGGCTTTCGTAAAATGTGCACATAAACTCACAGGGGTTTGAAAATGGGCATGGAGGTTCAATTTCATTATTACAACATACTGAAACAACCCTTATGCTATGACTATCAAACGGGCTCAAGATACAAACCTCTAAAGTGGGTCATTTAGGATATTTTGAATAAGTGCAAAGTGTGGATTTGGGCAAACACCTCCAAATGGCCATCTTCAAAACACATCAAAACTAAATTCTGAGGGTTGAGACCCATTAGATTTTCTAAATGAAAGGTGTTGAACCCACACTCCAAGTGGTTTTTCACAAAAACATCAGGTCTCTTTTTGCTTGCAACCAAACTTGGGCTCTTACAAAATCTTTTTAGGGGCAACAACTTTGCCTTAGAGGAAAATCCAGAATACTCACTCTAAAATTTACCCAAAATTTTAGAGTTCCAATAGCCACAATCTGTCAAAAAAAATGATTAGTACCGAAAAATTCTAATTAACAATTAAAGAATATCCAACAACTCCAGGATTGTTAAGACCATTAAGGCTAATGGTAACCTTGTACTTTGCTACGAAACATTTGATAGAATCAAGATACCTATTTTAAGCTTCACTTTGATCTTCTGTTGTGATTGCCAAGATGGCTCTTTGTTGTGTGTGGTAGTTAGTGGTTGTTCTTATGGAAACTCTTAGTGATCTAGCACCTGAGATGCATCTGATTATCCTCTTGGTCATTATTCATTTGGTTAATCCTGCACAGAAACCTCATAAACAATCATATTTAAGGAGAAAAACAATGAATTTGAATCAAATATGAAATGATTATGTCGATTGCGGTAAATTTTTGGAAATTGTGGCAAAGTTCTATCGGATCCAGCTAAATTCTCCTGATTGCGATAAAGTACTTTTAGTTGTGGCAAGATGCTAGCGATTGCGGCACGGATCAGTCAATGACGGTAAACTTTGCTCAATTGTGGCAAAATGATATCAATTGTGGCATAGATCGGTCAATTGTGGCATAGTGCAAAAAATAGAGAATTTAATAATGATAGAAAAGAATTGTGAAACCATCAAATTGATTGCGCCATTAAACCAATCAATTGTGAGAGATTTTTGTCAATTGCGGTAAAATACTAGCGATTGTAAAATTACAATGATATCAAAAAAATGTCAAAAAAGAAAGTTTGCAGTCGTATGGTTGAGGCCAATAATTATTGTGTGTCATCTGCAAGTGATATTTGGGTTGTTTGATTCACATCGAGTTCACCAAAATGTTATAGGATTCAGTCTTGTTCCAAGCTTGAATTAATGACAGGTTAGTAGCACCAATTTGCAATGTGGGAAAGATCAATCAATTACTACTAAGAATGAAACTATGAACAATAAAATGATAAGAAATCAAGGAGGAATACAAAAGAATGCAAACCAACAAAGCTTGAATCTTCTATTATCTCTCTATACTCCTTCTGAAACATTCTGTGTGTGGTGTTCGGTATTGGTATCGGCAGCGTTTATGACTTGGGAGCATCGAGAATATGATATTGAATGTGTAATCGCAAGAATGCTTCGAATTCCTTTAACAATAATCTTGCAGAGTAAGGGCGCACAAAATCTTGAAATCCTAGATCCTTCAAATGGTTATGAAGGTTTGATTATATAGAATATGAAAAATGATTTGAATGGTTGAGATTAATCCTAGAGATTGGAGAATGAATGGTTCAGATCAAAAGGAACTAGAGAAGTAATCAGTAAACTCCACCTCTTCAACTAGGAGAGAAGAGGTGATATTTTAGTTTACTAAGGAGAAACCAGTGAACTCCACCTCTTCAACTTGGAGATAAGGGGCAATGTTTTAGTTTGACTGAGGAGCAACCAGTAAACTCCACCTCTTTAACTTGGAGAAAAGAGATAAATTTTGGTTAACTGAGAAGCAACTATTAAACTCCACCTCTTCAACTTGGAGAGAAGAGGTAATGTTTAGTTAACTGAAAAGTTGATCATGAGTTACCTTTTTGGACTTGAGAAATGATCTAATTGAATATTTAATTGATTTTTGTAATAAAAGTATTCAACATGTGAGATAATTGAATTCTTTTTGGATTTAGAATTGAATTATTGAATGAAATTAAATTAATTTAATAAAATTAATTTCATTAGAAGAATTAATTAATAAGTTTAAATATTTAAATTTAAACTTTAAGAAATTGAATTTAATTAATTAATAAAGATTAATCAATTAAGGTTAATTAAATAAATAAAATTAATTATTTAGTTAATTTTGGGGATATGATTAGATGATTCGGGGAATGAAATTAGAAGAAAATAGATGATTAATTAATGATTAAAAAATCATTAATTAATAGATAGAAATAAGTGTTTTTAATGTAAAGTCGCAAGTATGTTCATTTTAGGGTGTCTACAACTAGTTAGATCTTTAAAATTTGATTGAAATGTATGTTTTTTATAAAGGTAAATACAGGTTTTGAATGGGCCCCAAAACCATTTACAAAATAAGGCTAAATATTTTCAACATAGTCTAAACAAAAAATGAACGCCTGCTAAGCAACAAAAAGAAAGACCCCAAACCTAACAACTAAACCAAAATGGTAATCAACAAAAAGCCAAAAATAGTCTCCAATGCAGCATCCAGCAAACTTCCAACAAACAACCAGCAGGAACTACTTGTTCTTATCCATGGCCTTTTCAGCCTCTTTCTGCATTTCCTCCATCTTCTGAATGGCATCTTTCATGCTCTTCAGCTCCTTTGGAGTTTCAGGAAGTTTTCTTTTGAGGTTGCTTCTCATTCTAGTTCTCGGCCCCAATGGCCCAGCATCATCCACCATTGTGATTTTAGTATTCTCTAGCATACTGCTCTCCAAATAAGCGTATGGGGCCCTAAGATTAATCATAGATACTTTAAGTCCCTCGTTGATGTGCTTCATAATTTCTCTTATGATGTGCCCATTGTAGCTTATTTTATCATTCATCTCTTTCAACTTCTCATCCATAATGACAAATTCTAGCTGTTAGTTCCTTGTTCAGAATAATGTTATTTACCTTCATCAAATCCTTATAGTTCTTTTCTAGCTTTTCCAATTTACCTTTTAGGGGTTCCATGACTTCTTCCATAGCCTTCAGATTGGTCCCCATCTCTTTCATTTCCTTGCTAAGCCAATTCTCCAGATTGATACCATGGCCCTCCGTACCTTTCATCTCCTACAGAATACGGTCATCGACTTCAAAGCCAACAGCTATCTCCTTACCTTTCCTTTTTGTCTATTTTTTGCCATCCCTTGGGATAATCACCTGCTTGTTCAACTCTTCATTCTCAACATCCTCTCCTTCCTTCTCCTCTTCCTTTTTTTCTTTATTTTTTTCAATCTCCTCATCTTCTTCTTCCTTACCCATTCCTTCTTCTTCCTCATTTCTCTCTTTTCTTTCATTCAGAGCCTCCTCTTCCTCCATAAAATCCTCTTCCTTATTTTCTCCCATATTTTCTTCTTGCATCACGTCATCTTCATTTTCCTACAGGGGGGAATTTTGGGCTTCAATTTCCTCTCTTATTTCATCCTTAACCTTCTTCTTTTTCTTTTCCCTGTTCATTTCCTTAACCCTATTCTCTTCCATTTAGGTTTCTTATTCTTCCCTTTAATCTTTTTGGGTATTGGTTCAGGAATTTTCTCCCTAGAATAGTCTGCAATTAGTAAAATTAGCCCCTCATGCAGTACCGGACAACTAGAATTTTTCCTATTCTCCATAATACTGCTATTCAGAGAGATAAGCAAGAAATAGGGGAAATACACTTTCTTATTATATATGAAGTGATTAACCAGAATGAAATGCAGGTTATAAATCTTAGAGTAATGCCCTTCAAGAGTAAAATACTCTATCATGACTTTCAGAAGCTTAGCCTGGATACTCTTTATCCTTTCAATTTCAACATAATCCCCTGGGCCTTTAATCAGCATTTGTTCTTGCTCAACATTTTTAGGGAAAAGCTTAAAGGCCTAAGATCCCATTCATTTATTATTCTAATAGTACTTAATACCTTCAACATGCATGCATGTTATCTCAGAAATAAGATTGAGCATGAGAGGAAAAGACTTACCCATCAGATTGACCTTGTCATTAGTCTAGCCAGCAATAAATTTCTTTTTTATCCTTTGTCAAAACTGTGAAGCCTTTCCATATACTGAGTAACCCCACCCCATTTGAGCTTTCTCCAAACACTTTTCTCATTTTTCCATTTCTCACAGTCCAGCGGCTCCTCCCTTCACAGACCACCTCCCATATTCTCTGCAATTTTATGGTTCCTCTGATTACCAATTAACAAGTCATTAGTTCTTTTCCTCTGATTGAAAAGTATGTTAAACTAATGTTTCATGAAGGTTTGTGAATTGCAAGTTTATAGAATACATTAGGATGTGTGCTCAATGATAGTTGCTCAAGCTTCAAAGACTGGAAAATATTTTGGCATTAGGATGGTATGCTTGGTGATTTTGTCTCGCAAAAGGGCATGATAAATTTTCTTGAAAATGGTGGATGATTTTTGAAAGAGAGAGAGCTCAATTTATAGACAAAGAGGATGGAAAATGAAGGGCTAAGATTGAAATTTTATGAAGGGCTAGGATGCACTTGAGAGAGAGAGCAGATGGATTGTGCTTTCTCAAATGCATCACATTGTGACAAGTGTCACAAGGGGTGTGGAATTTGGGGGTTGGAGAAGGATTGGGGAATGTGACCATTTTGGGGATTGTGAGGGATTTGGAGAAGTGGGAAGAAGAATATAATATTCCTAGTAAGGGACAAAGATGTAAGAGATGTAAGGGATGTGTAAGTAAATTTAAGGAAGACTTTATTGCATGTGGTTGGGGATTGGAGAGGATGTGCCAAGGGTTTACTTTGGGGTTGACTTAGAATTTATTAATCCTTGGATTATGATTGTGCAAATGTTTAGGGAGTGGTTAGGCTTTAGGTTAGAAGGAAAGTGAGAGGATTAAGAGGATGTGATGGGAGGAGAGAGAATGAGTGGAGGGGTAATTAGTTAAGAGAGGATAGTATATGTGAATGGGTTGGGTTGAGTTAGGATCATTGGTTAAGTGGTTGGGATAGGTTAGGTTAGGGTTTAAAGTTAGGATCCATATGATCAAATTGATTAAAAGAGGTTATTTAATCAAGGGGGAATAAAGGGGGTTTATGAATTAATTTAAATAGACAAATTATATCTATTTAAAATAATAGAGGAATGAGGATTTAATTAGCTATATGGTTATGGGTTATCTTAAGTTAATTGGATTAATTAATTAGGGAGATGGCATAAATTAATTAAATAATAAATATTTAATCGATATTCCCTAAGAGAGGACTAAATTTGATTACAAATTTGTGTAATCAGATTTAGGTGTCTACATTTTTTCCCTCTTTGAAATAGTGTTAGAATAAAATTATTTTGAAGACTTTCTAAAATTTTGACAACGTGAAGAAATGAAAAAGGCAACAAAGTTGCCCCAGACTATGGGAAAGAAGAAATGATTATCCTAGGTGATACCCCCTCAAGAAGGCAGACAGGAAAGCAAAAGGGGCCCAGGCAGCGTCTCAAAAATTAATTTTCCTCGATGGGATAAAATAAGAGGGAAGGGTGAAATAAGATTTAACAAATGCAATCAAAATGCAAAATAAAGGGCCTAGGAAGAAATTGGGTGAGAAATGTTGGTAGTGGGTGCCGAGATAAGGATAAGGAGTTTAGGCGAGGGGCCTATATAAGGTTAGGAGGTCCAAAAAGGTCCTCATTTGCACATTTAGTCTTGATATTGTAGAGCTCTAGGTGATTTCTAGCGATTTTGAACATTTCAAGGTGATGGTGTACGCAAGACAACTGAGGCACTAGATGGACGTAGTGAGGAGTGTGAGAAGATATCGAGTGGTAGACCAACATGTAGGATCAAAAAATATTTATTTGTGAATTCATGTTTTTCATTTATTTAATTTTATGGGTATTGCTTTAGCGATCCCGCAAGAATGGGTCCGGTGGGATTGAGGTCGCACCTCGCAGGATCGCGATCCTGTCGACCAAGAGTGGAGTGGGGTTGGGAAATGGACGCTTTATGAATTTTTGGTGGTAACGCCAAGTTGGGTCAGGGGTTAGCATTGTTGAAGGAATGTGGTCCTGACCTGCATATCTCACTGGATCGCCCTCCCATAGCTAGTGGTGGGGTTGGGGAAAGAATTATGTGGTCTTGTAAGGGTTGAGAGGGTAGGGAAATAAATCACGGGAATGTGTTCCTATAGCCTAAGAGGTGTCTCTTGATATTGTAATCTTGTACAGGTGGTATTTCCAGGATGAGGACCCTCTCCAAGATCGTGAAGAGGAATGGCGGGATCATGGGCATGGGTAGTAAGTTTAGGAAAAAGGTAGCGGGGAAAGGGAAGAGAAAAAGGAGGATTTGTTAGCCTAGAAGAGGATATAGAGATCTTACAAAATTTGGCTTGGCATGGATGTAGTGATACATGGATAGACTGGCTTCTCAGGAGCAACATGCAGCCGTGTTGAGAGTGGTGGATTAGTTTACACCAGTGGACTTGGTGTGGGTGGATGCTATAGGGTTAGGATACCTGGTGTGAATTCCCCATCATAGGTCATACATGGAGATTGTCACAACATTATGTGATTGGTGGTGCTTAGAGACTGCGACATTCCATCTTCCCACTGGGGAAATGACCATCACTACTGATGACATATATAGGATATTCCAGCTCTTGATTAGGAGGACCGAGGTAGTGGTTGGTGATGTGACATAGGCGTAGGTAGTGCAAGCATTATTTGGGGAGGATTGGAGGGTAGAGCTATGACATGGGAAGCTATCCCTAGATGACTATCTGAACTAGGCACCAATGACCTGGAGACTTTACTTCTATGTTTGTGGCTTGGTGGGCTGATATATTACACTAGATACTAGTGGGGTTGGGGTTACCTTGAGATTGTTTCTAATGATAATTTGTATTATAGATGCAGGGTAGCCAACGGCCTGGGGACCCTGATGTTGGTCAATTTATATTGAGACCTTCATCAGATTGTATTGGAGTTGATGAAAACTATCAACCCACATCTCCCAAGAATCACCTACATGCAAACCTGTCACAGAAAGAGAGAAGCAAAAAAGCTATGGAGGCCAAAAATCGCAGATTGATGGAAGAGGAAACATATTGTGCAAAACAATGGAGAAAAACTCTTAATGCAATAACATCCTCAATTAATTAATAACCATCGAATTGAATAATTTACAAAGAGGGAATCCTTATAAAAGGATACTGAAACCCTAAAAGGGAAACCCTGAAGAGGAAATATCTAGGTTGCATAATAATAATTAATAAAAGAATTAATTATTAAATGCCTAAATTTTAGCTTAAGTAAAAGAGAGATAATAAGTGACTTAATAATTAAATCAATATGATTTAATTAATAAGTGGAATCACTTTATTACTCTAACACCCCCCCTTAAGATAAACTTAGGGAGATGATAAAACCTAGAAACAGCTACTGAAAGCAGGAAAATGGGTCCCGGCAACAAGGCCTGATGAGGTACCCAAGTACAAAAATCTCTGTAAAGAGGAGAAATAGAGAAAACCACATGGGAAAAACCCTACTCCAAAAAGAGATGAAGCCTAGTGAAGAGCTGAAGAAGCCTCCAAACTAGAGAAAGTCCCAAAAAATAGGAACAGAGAAAGAACAAGTAGAACACCTCTGAAGCATGAAGCCGCAAACACTATCAAAAATAAACTACTAGAACCTCCACTGTAATAGAACATGATCAGGTAGAGAAGACTTTAAACAAATCCTGAAGATTTGATCAATCGAAGATGGAAGAATGCCTCCAAAACAGGAATGAAAGAAGAGTGTCCATATGGTAAATGATCCATCTCACCAAAATGCATAGGTACCAACCACTGCATCCACCTAGTACATAGCAACAAATACTAAATATATAGATCACTCCATCGAACCAAGGAAGCATTAGAACCAATAGGAGATACCCCCCCATAATGTTGAACATGGAGATGTCTGACAAGAACACTGAAATGCAATGCCAAAAAAAATTGCAAGAAGAAGAATCAGGAACACCAATAGTGCAGAAGAAGGTACAAGCATAGGATAAAGGGTGGTGTTGAAGTAGAAGAAATGATCTTCTAGATACACATCATGAGGCTAATTTCATGGAAGGGACACTCACTTGACAAAGGTGGATGAGCACAAATGGAAAAACATCATAACCCCCCTGGCACTTTATAACTAAATGCAAGTACAAACAAGCACAAGGTGTACAAGATCCCAGATATGCAACTGCAGGCACTTTATTTAATGTGTTTACAAAAGAAAGCTATAGAAAAAGGTGTATACAATGTTCAGAGAAGGAAACAATCCCAAGACCTGAAACATCCAAGATATCTACCAGAATTCCATAAAGAAAAAAATTGAATACATAGATACATGGAGTAGAATTTGGGTGTGAGACCCATAGATTAAGAAAGAGAACAGAAGCATCTTTTTGACCCCATGTGGAAGTCAGAAAAAGGAGTCCGGATGAGAAAGATATGGCTCCTAGAGTGCAAAATAGAACCCTGACTTTGATAGGCAAAAAAAATTGCAAGATGGAAAAATCAGAAAATCTATCCTCTAGAAAGATGTCCGTCTTGGAAAGAGCTTTTTGACGATATAAGGAAGTCAAAAATAGGCCTCTGTTTGCTCCAGATATGAGCAAAAAACCACCGTGAGGTCAAAATAGAAGTGAACCTCATGAAACCTCAGCCAAAAATGGCAGAGCCCTGTTGAACTGGTGATTCCACCAAAAAAAATACTGCCTCCAGATTTCCCACCAAAATGGCAAAAAAAAAATATTAATTTTTTTAATGAAAAAAAAAACATTATGCTTTCTTTTAAGAAAAAAAAACATTAAAAAAAATACATGTTTTTTTTTATATAAAAAAAAAAAGATTTTTTTATTTTTTTAAAAAAATATTAAAAAATCTTGGGGCCTATGGCTGCTGACATCAACGGTACAAAAACCGAGGCATATTTTTGCCTCAAAAAATGTGCCAAGGTCATGCAAGCAAAAAAGAGGGCCCATATTTCAACTGTATCCAAATAAGATGTGCCTTATATGAAAATAGGGGTTTTGGGGGTATTCCGGACACAACCCAGATGTCAGTTTTTGCTCAAACTACACCAAACAAAAAAATCCTCCCAAAACCACTAAAATCTGAGACAAAAACCTCTCAAAAAACACAAATTTAAAGAACAAGGCCAAATCTCTCATGAAGAGAACAGGGGCATGAAGATCTGGAGCTTTGATACCATATTGGAGTTGATGAAAACTATCAACCCACAGCTCCCAAGAATCACCTACATGGAAACCTGTCACAGAAAGAGAGAAGCAAAAAAGCTATGGAGGCCAAAAATCACAAATTGATGGAAGAGGAAACATATTGTGCAAAACAATGGAGAAAAACTCTTAATGCAATAACATCCTCAATTAATTAATAACCATGAAATTGAATAATTTACAAAGAGGGAATCCTTATAAAAGGATACTGAAACCCTAAAAGGGAAACCCTAAAGGGGAAATATCTAGGTTGCATAATAATAATTAATAAAAGAATTCATTATTAAATGCCTAAATTTTAGCTTAAGTAAAAGAGAGATAATAAGTGACTTAATAATTAAATCAATATGATTTAATTAATAAGTGGAATCACTTTATTACTCTAACAGATTGTGTACCACATTGGTGAGGGATAGGGGCGAAGCCTTGAGTTCCTGAAACTATTGCAGGTTTGGGGTGAGAGCATATTGCAATGTTGAGGCCGATCGGGAGGAGGGATAGGCAGGTAGAGGAGCCAGTGGTATATAGTTGGGGAGAGTCATTGACTTATCATCATATTGATGATATCGATCACTGGTGGGAGATCCTAGATGGTTTGAGGGGTGGGATTACATGGAGACCATACTAGACTGTATGGCCATGGGTAGAGGATCAGAGGGAGCTGCCATATGCGATTACATTGACCTATTTTTTGGTCATTGAGATTACATGGTGGAGCAGTACATGGTAGACATGGTAGTTAGGCAGTTTGGCTACACACAGGAGGTGCCAGATGTAGAGCACTGGTACCAGCGGGTGACTCAGGAGTGAGGGTCAGAGTTTTGGCCACCCTTGGATAGAGATGAGTTGATAGCCACATGGAGGGTGATGCAGCCTCTGCATTAGGATTGATAGGGAGAGTCAGCTGATGCAAGGATGACAATAAAGTACACTTCTTGGTTCAAGACACCTCAAGCAGTTGGAGAGTAGGACTACTACCCCAACCTAAGAGATAGGGGTTAGTAGCAACAGCAATAGAAATAGCTAGAGGAAGGAGGGCTAGAGGGAGAGCTTCCTAGGTAGCACAGCAGGTGAGGGTAGTTACGGGGGTAGTAGCAGGTGGGAGAGAACCACAGAGATAGACAGTAGAGCTTAGGGGTTGGGGAGGAGAATAGGAGGCTAGAGGGGGGAGTAGGAGGAGGCTAGAGGGGAGGATGATATGGATGTAGATGATGCAAAATAGGTTCCAGGGTCACTGCTCCCAGACACACAGGGACCATTGACATCTGTAGCAGGGGGTAGGGGAGGATCTTCTTCAGTCCACAAAGGTAATTTGAATGCTGACAAGATAAGCTCCTTAGATGAAGCCCAAGAAGACACTGGTCAATTTCTAAGGAATACCCAGGGGAGAGGGATAGTTGATAGGTTGAACAAGACATGCTCAGATGAGAGAGGGATGCTATGACCTGTGAGTGTGATCAAGTGCATATAGAGGTGTTAGATCTGAGAACACAGGTTGTTGAGCATACATGACAATGAGATGAGGTGAGGGGAGAGAGATGGGTTACAAGGAGAGGTGGCTCAGATGATGAATGGTGGCTTTACAGTTATGGAGGATAGGGATACCTATCTACGGGCGTGAGACTCATATAGGAATTAGCGTGATAGACTGCAAAAGGAGAGGGATGGTCTCTTGCAGGATATAGTGGGTTGAGGGTAAAGCTAGTGAGAGGAGGTGGGGGTACCAATACTATGATATTTTTTAGATTGAGTGTAGAGCTTGCAGCGGCCAGGGAGTGGGTGGGGTGGTATACAATGATGTGTCATGTAGTGATTCCTATGGATAAGAGAGATTCATATAGATCAATGGAGGGTTGTTGATGACAGGGGTAGGGTCAAGCAAATAAATTGGTGGGAGTAGGCATGGTGGATCATCCCATCGCACATAGGGACATGGACAAGGATAGAGCCACAATTGCATACAATCGACCGGGGCCTCAGTGGAGATCTAGGATGTAGAGGGGTCAAATATAGGTGCCTTGAGGGAGAGACAAGT
>MU224399.1:315696-332102 GCA_018584345.1 Thuja plicata
ACAACTTTACTACATTTGGTGTCACCTTTGAGGAAGCCCTGAAGAATTTGGAAAGAGTACTAATCAGATGTCAGGAACACAACTTGTCTCTCAACAGTGAGAAATGCTTCATGATGATGCAAGAAGGCGTAGTGCTGGGACATTTTATCTTTGAAGCTGGAATCCAGGTAGATCCTATGAAAATAGAGGTAATTCTCACATTACCTATTCCTACAAAGCAGAAAAATGTTAGGTCTTTCCTAGGACATGTTGGCTACTATAGAAGGTTTATCCAAAATTTTAGTCAAATAGCTATTCCTTTGTATACTTTTCTTACCAAAGAGGCTGAATTCAATTAGACAAAGGAATGTAATGAATCCTTCCTACAGCTTACGAAATTGTTGACCACTGCACCCATACTTAGGGGTCCTGATTGGACTTTGCCATTTCACATTCACACAGATGCTTTAGACTATGCAATATATGTTGTCCTAGGAAAAAAGTCTAGTAACCTAGAGAATGCAATTTACTACATTTTTAAAAGCCTCCATGGACCAGAATTAAACTATACAGTGACCGAGAAAGAATTACTAGCAGTAGTTTATTCTCTGAATAAATTTCATCATTACATAGCTGGCTATCCTATTTTTGTTCATACTGACCATGCAGCAATTAAATATCTCATGAATAGACCTGCTATCACAGGCAGGTTAGCAAGATGGCTTCTTCTTTTGCAGGAATTTCATATTGTTATAGTTGACAAGCCTGACAAGGCAAATGTAGTAGTTGATTATCTATCAAGAATCCACCATACTGAAGAAGATACTACACTGATAGATGATGCATTTCCAGATGAGCATTTGTTTCATATTTTTGTCTAAATTTCATGGTATGCTGATATAGCTAATTACCTTGTAGCAAATAAAATGCCAACACACTTTTCTTTCAAGGATAGGACACTTCTTGTCGAGAAAAGCTTTAATTTCTCTTGGATTGATAACATGCTACTTTACACTGGACCTGATCAAGTAATGCGCAGATGTGTGTGAGAAGATGAGACATATAACATTCTCCATGCCTATCATAATGAACCATTTGGGGGACACTTTGCAGTAAAAAGAACAGCCCAAAATATTTTAACAACCAGATATTATTGGCCTACACTTCACAAGGATGTAGCCAACTACACAAGGAAATGTGACAAATGTCAGAGAATGGGCCGACCAACTAGATCCGATGAAATGCCATTAAATTCATAGGTGGTGGTAACTCCATTTGACAAATGTGGCATGGACTTCATTGGTCCAATAGACCCTCAATCCAATGGGAAGTCTCACATCCTAGTTTGCACTGACTATTTGACCAAATGGGTCGATGTAAAAGCTATGAAACATGCCCGAGACCATAAGGTTGCAAAAAAAATTTATGATGAGATTTTCACCAGATATGGAGTATTGAGAGAACTTGTAACTAACCAAGGTGCCCAATTCACTTCCAATCTAATAACAGAGCTCATGAAATAATATAATATTAGAAATAGGAAGTCAAGCCCTTATCACCCTCAAGCCAATGGACAGACTGAAGTTACAAATCGGGAAATAGAAGCCATCTTAACAAAGACAGTTCATTTGCATCGCTGGGACTAGATTAGTAGACTAACAGAAGCCGTCTGGGTGTATAGAACAACTTGGAAAACCACCGTAGGGTTCACTCCATTTGAGCTGTTATATGGAAAAGCAGCAATGCTACCCATTGAATTTGAACACAAAACACTACGGACAGCACTGGAGTTAAATATAGATCTTCCTACAGCACAGAAGGAGTGATTGCTGCATCTCAATTCCTTGGACAAAATGTGCAAATCTGCACTAGAGAGAACTGAAATAGTCAAGAAACAAAGGAAGAAATGGTATGACTCGCATATTAAGAACAAACAGTTTCAAGTTGGCGATTGGTCATTGCTATATGATTCAAGATTAAAAGAAATACCAGGCAAGTTGCAGACAAGATGGCTGGGGCCATATGAAATAAGCCATGTCTTCACCAATGGAGCCATCTAGTTGACCACAATTGACCCAGTGCAATTCAAACTATTCAATGGACATTGGCTAAAGTTGTATCACCAACCTCAAACAAATGAAGACTTCCTGCAGCAATTCCAACAACAAATTTCAAACGAGCAACAGGTAACACTTCCTACAGCAGAGGGTGCAAACCTTCTTCCTACAGCTCTTCAGTAAAATTCCATCAAGCATGTCCATAATAAAAACTTCATGTTTACATGAAGTACATTCCTCCTTTAACTTTCTACTTCTTCTTTCCAACTCATCTCATTTCTTTATCTACCACCCACCCACCCTCCACATCATCACAATCATCCTTTCTTTGATTTCAATAAGAGCCGAGTACGCTGATGCAAACCACCACCACTTTTGTTCCACTCTTGCCACCTTTTGATGCCACATGCAAAGATTGAATGACAAGTACATGCTTTTCAATTTTTTTCCATTTTTAGCACATAGATTTTGATTATTATATCTAATACTGCGATAAATATATCATTACGGAATTAAGCCAGTTCCTTTCCTCGTGCCAAGTCTGCCAAGTGTGGACACTTGTTAATGTTCTATAGGGGGGAGGGAAGTGTATTAATTCTAAATTGTCATTTCTATTTACGCCTAAAAGATTTTATGTCACCTCAAATCTGTACTTAGCCTTGTCTCATTAAAAGTTCTAGTGCTATATAACACAACTGTCATACCTTTATTCCCAAATCCTCCATGATTGTCAGACTTGATGTGACTTATAATTAATTTAAGTGGCAACCCACAGTAAAGACTATAATTTATCTTGTTGAAATACATCACCATTATTCATACTAAGGATGACAGAGGAATTTAGAAGAAAGCCCATATTTTTTCAAAAATGAGTAGTCTGATATTCAAGGAACAGGGCATTTATCTTCTACAAGGGTAGACTAATTGAAAATTGACAAGCATAGATGGGAGGCCAATTACAGAGACATGATCTGGTAGTACATGGTGTGCTACTTTTAGATGTTGAAGCGGTAAGAATATTTAATGCATGTGGCTGGCTAGGATACTTCTTAAGGTTAACAGAATTTGATGAGGACTTAGCAGCTAAATTTGTAAGTACATTTGAAGAAGGGAAAGAAACTATGTGGGGATTGACTGTGGTCACAACAAAGGAGTGGATAGCAGAAGTTTCTAGATTACCAATGGTTGGGGAACATTACCCCAATGTGCATGATGCCAGATCAGCTAGGGTCCAGTTTACCCTACCAGGTGACCCTCCATTGGAAATTACCAAACAAGGGTGCAAAAGAATGTCTATCCCTCCACTGTATAATGAATTGGCTATGCACATCATCAAGTATTTTACATGTGAAGCAAGATTTTCCAATTTTCACACACATCATTTTAAATTACTAAGTTATGTAAGGCATAATCTACCAGTAAATGTCCCAAATTTCTTGTATAATATGCTATGCATTAGTGCTAAGGAGACCCAAAAAAGGAAATGCAAATTTGTCACCCACCATGCCCTAGTTAAATTGTTAATAGAAAGATCTCTTAGGGATGCCTCTCCCATGGCATGGTTGGAGTTTTTCTAGCACAAAACCCTACAACCACATGTTAACTCTAATGTACAAATTGGTCATGATAATGCAATACCATCTGACCCAGCTGTTGAACAAGATACCCAAGGGACAGAAAATGTAAATCTTCAAGAAAGTGTGCCCTTACCTGCTCATGAGAGAAATGTAACTACTTCTTCCTGAACCAAAGGAAAACAAAAATTAGAGGAAGAACCTTTAGTTCCTGCAGCCAAACCACAAACCCCTACTTCTTTAAAGGGGAAGAAAAGGAAGTCGGTTCCTGCAGCAGCTACTCCTGTAGCAGAGAAACCAAAAAAGGCTACTAAGAAAAAGGCTATAGAAATTGCAGAAACCCCTATGTGAAGGAGTCCTAGAATGAGAGGACAGTTCCCTAGAGCACCCTCCGAAAGCCAACCCACTTCTCCCTTACAATTTGATGAACAGTCCAATGTACAAATTATTCCAGATGATTCCCCAAATCAGTCTGCAGTTCCAGACTTTCCACCACATTCAACTGAAACTTATGAAGTTGAACTTGATTTTTACCAAAATAGTCCCCAGGAAATCCATTAGGATATTCCAGACATTAACGAGGAGAATTCCTCAGTAATCCATCAGTTAGCCTATGCAGAAACTGCCTTAGTGCCCTACAACAAAACTTGGTTAATAAGTTTCTTAGAGCAGACTTGGAAGGAACAAAGGAGGCAAAGAAATCAGGCAGAAGATTATGGCCCAATCACCTTGCAGATGCTTCTATTTGGATTGCATAATAAGTATGTCCTAACAACAACTTTATGGGGAGAGGAAAAGAAGAAACTGAAAAGAATAATAATAGAGCAAGGGGAAGAAATTGCAAAATTGAAAGAGCAATTGGAAAAACAAAAACAAAAGATGGATCATGCCCTCAAACTGGCTAATCAAATAATTGCATGTAGGCCACCTCCTAGGGTTTATACCATCTATTTGAAAGAACAGTTCCTCTTGTTCCAGCTAATGATGACCATTAAAGATATAGACTCTAAGTTCAAGTTAGCCCAAGAATTTTATGGCCTTTACCAGACTCTTCCCTCATGGCAGCAAAATCTACTTTGTGAACTGTATATGCGTAACTTCATTATCCCAACTGAGACTGAGTGGAATCCTCTACTCTACATAGGGGATATACACCTAAGGGCATTAATGTCATGGATGCATAATGAAGCCAATAATGATAGACAATTGGAAAAATATAGGGAATAGGAGAAAATAGAGTCAATACCATTAAGAGAATAAAGCAGCAAGCCAGATATACTCCTTAGAGATTGGCTCAATTTAACTTATGGAAAAATTAAGGAGGAAACAAGGGATAAAAATTTTAGGATTCGTACAAATGTCTAAGCAGAATATGATGGTTTGTCTTACTTTGTCTTCTAGAGATCCCTAGCTGGAGCCAGAAGCAGATGGGGTAGGTTATCTGAGGCATTGAAGAAATCTAAGCCACACAGTCCTATCAACCTCCAAGAAGCTATTCAAAGAGCACCAAAATACATGCATCTAGGAAGGAAAACTAGATAGGAACTCTGGTGTCCACTCACCATGCAGCCACCGATGCTCCTCTAGCCCCTGTATGACATCAATACTGACAGACTTGACCGGCTGCAGGAAAATCATAGAGTAGATGTCTATGAGAAAACAAAGGGGTTCTACTACACCTTCAAAAGCCAAAGGAAAGGGAGAACAAAGGTTGGAGATTTTAGAGCAACTACCAGAAGATGTAATGCTTGAGGACAAGCATTCAGCTTGCCAAGGGGCAAATGATGAGACCATTTTACTGTCTCTATTATATTAATCCTTATACTTTGTTTTTAAGTATTATCAAAATAATTATGAGCTTTTAGTTAGTTGAACTTGTGTCAAGTACAGATAGAACCATTAAACCATGGGTGGAATAGATATGTCATATTATGCCAATATTATATATATGTTACAGTATTTCATATAATAATCAGAATCTGTGTTCTAACATCTAGATTAATTTGAATGAGCTACTTGTATGAATATCTTTTGCATGATAACTAATCCTACCAGGAAGTAGGAGTTGCTAGGAGTGGTTGACAGCATTGAAGGAGGACATTAAAGACCATCTTCGAATGGATAAGCCATCATGGCATTAGAAGACACAGCTACCACAAATCAGGAGCCACTGTTTCAAAGATGCATGAATGTAGCTCTGCTATATTCCCTCCGTATTTCCAGCATGTTGACTTGGTCACCCAGACTTCATTGCATATGTAGTGGGCTATTGCGTTTCCTATTTTTTCACTTTGGCACGGTTTTAGTTAGATAGTTCATTTCTCTATTTCAAAATAAAGAAGTCAATCCTCTATTTATAGGGATGAGATTGATATTTTGGAAGTTCATAGATTTTTGGAATACAATGTTTTGATTGTATCTTGCATAGAAAGTTCATTTTCAGTTTCATGTATCATTCTCATGTAATCAGTTTTGAAAGATAATGAAGTAACTTTTGGTTTATATTCTGTGTTCATAGATTAGCAGAAGCTGACCAAGGGGGCCCACTTGGTAGGTGGATTAGAGTAGAAGTAGAATAGATTTACTTTCTGCATTTCCAAGCATTCTAGATCTAATATTACAGTTTCTTCCTACAGCATTGTACTTTGTGAATGTTCCTGACGCACCTGCAAGGATAGTTATAGTGAATGCTCTAGGTTGAAAGAATAGGTTTAAGTAGAGTTTTCAAGTTGTAGCATTCATTTTAGTAAGGAGTAAGTGTGTTTCCCTTCCTGCAGCCCTAGTATAGATTCCTTTCATGTACTTTACTTTCCTGCAGCATAGGTAGAGTGGCTCTCTAAGGAACTTAGTGTACATACTGTGTCATACCATTTCAAGTATACATCCCTAGGTTGAAAAACTAAATGCACCTCTTGATGGGAGAAGTGATCCTTAGATTGAATAAACTATTCCTAAGAGAGGATTTGGGCACGATTAATAAGCACCTATTGTGAGGTGGTTCACCCAAAAAGCATATAACTGATGTAGTATATAGCTCTTTCTTTTCCATTGTTGTCAAGCTAAGCCAAGAGTTCCCCCAGTGTTGTAGTGGTTGCCAATATGTACAAAATGAGAGGCTCCCCTAGAGTGGGTAGTATGAGGATGGGTGGATTTTCCATATATTCTTTGATCTTTTCAAAACTTATTTGACATAAGGGTCCTTGTATAGTAGATGGGTAAATGGTTGACATTTATCAGCAATTTGTGAGATGAATCGACAGAAAAACTGTAGCTTTCCTTGTAGGTTGCACAAATACTTGAGTGTTCTTGGTGGAGACATTTCCATTATGGTCTTGACTTTCTTTGGATCAATCTCTATGCCTATCTTGAGACTATAAATCCCTATAGTTTTCTAAATGTAACTCCGAAGATGCACTTTTTGGGTTTAGCTTTAAACCATAATGATGGATTCAATCAAGCACACATTCAAGAACATTAAGATGATCCAACCTTGTTTTTCATTTAGCAAGGATATCTTCCAGTCTTCAAGGAGCTTATGAATCATGTCATGGAAGATGACAGACATAGCTCTTTGATATGTGGCCCTTGTGTTATTCAAACCAAAAGGCATCATGTTGTAGCAAAAGGTACGCAAGAAGGGTGTGACTGTTGTCTTATATTGATCTTCTTCTACGATGTGTAACTGATTATACCCATAGAAATTGTCCATGAGTGACAGCATCTCATGTCTCACTGTGAGGTCAACGATCATATCAATGTTTGGAAAGGGTAAATCATCCTTAGGACATGCCTTGTTTAGGTCTCGAAAGTATGTACATATTTTTATTTCTCTAGTTGGATTAGAAACATCCACCATGTTGGAAATCCATTCTGAGTAATCAATGGCACATATGATCTTATCTTGTAAGATTTTTTCTAATTCTGCTTTGACTAGTAAGGCCACCTTCGGGTGCATTTTTTGAAGCTTTTTCTTGATTGTCTTGTCATTTACATCTACTGAAAGATGATGCATGGTTAGGCTAGGGTCCAACCCAGGCATGTGGTGTAACCACCTAGATTTGGTCTGCTCTGACCATAGACCCTATTTTCCTAAGTGTGATCATACCCCCAATTATGCCCAGGCAACTCTTCAATCGACTGACATAATTCATTCAAATCAGATTTAATTCCTAAAGTGATCTAATCGCTAATTTTCATTAATTGATTTAGCCAATCAAATCAGATCAATTCAATTCAATCAATTCAAATCAAACATGGCTAAGGTAATTAATTTAAAAGGAATTAATGAAATCCTAATTATACCTCATCACTTTCAAAATCAATCTCCTAGCCTAAATTGATTCAATTTGGCTATAGTCTTAATTAATTATTACAAAACAATCAAAATCTTAGATGATTAATTAAATCCCTATTATTGAGTGAATATGTTATTACAATAATTCATTTCATTAATATTCCCTCAAACCTAACCAATCTCAACTACCCCACCATGAGTTCAAACTCATCCCAACCCCTTCTCACATGCTAATTCTTCTTAATTAGCTAATTAACCCTAATTAGCTAATCCCCATCCGCTCATTCTCTCTCCTCCCATCTCTATCTCCTTAATCACATGACTTAATCCTAATCCTAAGCTACCCTTAAGCTTTTCACATTCCTAAATCTGTGATTAGGAATTCAACCAACTTGAGAAAGTCAACTTTCTCAAGCTTGGTTCCCTCTAAGTCCACCTTCTCAAGCTTGGACTTACACCCCTCACCATGCCTCTTAAATGTTTTCATTTAATGCATATTCCTTCCACCATGCCTCATCAATGCCTTTGGAATTAATGTGTCTTCACCTCATTAAGGGTTTTTACACCTCCATTAATGAACCGTGTCCCGTCTCTCTCCTCATTCTTCTATAAATTGGATGGATTTTGAGCACAAACGGCCCTTAACTTTGAATTCTTTGATTTTTTATTGTTGAAGCCCTGAATTTTGAAGTGTTGAAAGCATTCTTATGCTGCCCATATTTGGAGAATTGAAGGACCAAACTCATGTTTCTCATATTTTAGAGCTTCATATTGCTTCTTAGCTTATTTCTTACTTGTATTGTTAGAATCTTCATTATTAGAGCTAGAATTCATGTTTCTTAATCATTTAGATTAGTTTTTATTTGAATCTTCCATTCTTAGGTTGTATATGTCACTGGAATATGCATAATCTAAGGGCTATTATGTCATTTTTCATACTCCTCCTAGATAGGAAGCAATAGATCAATTTTGGTGATTGCTATGTTTTCTAGTCCCTTGTTTTCACTAATGCAATGATCTATTGATGTGTTGTGTCTCTCTTAACAGGTACAAAAATCACACACACATCTCTGGCACCCACCGTGGGGCAAGATTGCTCAAAATTTCACAAAATTTTGCTCTCTGCCCTTGACATTTTCAAGTGTTTGCAGGCAGTTTATCATTTCTGGGAGAAATCTATCATCTGCAATATATCTTCTATCGTTTCCAAGAGCACTCTATCGTCTATGGTATATATTCTATCATTTTTGGGCATTTCAATATCATTTGCTACTGCATTTCTGGAAGGTAAAATTTGGCCTTAAAATCATTTTTGGTAACTTTTTTTTTCATTTTTTGTACATGTTATCGTTTCACGTAAAAGGCTTATCGTTTTGGGTGAAGATTATCGTTTGGGGTTAAAATTGTATCATTTTCAGGTTTTATCATTTTGGGTCTCTGAATTATCATCTAGAGTCTAGAGAGAAAAAATACAGAGTTCTATCATTGACAAATTTGATTTCTAACTTGCTAACTTGGTTGCTTTCGTGATTTTGATCCTATTTTTAGCAGCCTAACTTGTCTTTGCATATCATTGTCAGAGACCCTCTCACTAAAAGGGTTAGAAAAGGACTACTAATTTGTGGTTTTACAGGTTGCCAATCCCTCATCTTGACTTCTATTTTTGTTATGCTTTCAAAACTAAAGACATTTTCCAATCTCATACTAAATTGACCAGAGGAATATGCTCTTTTCCTTTTTAAGGAAAATCAGAAACTCACAAGTCAATTTATGATTTGAAAGGAATTTGGAGTAACTGAACAAGGAAAAACAAACTCACCATTTAAATTTCAAATTGGGATAGTAAATGAACAACTCAAATCACTAAATTTTGTGGCTCAATGAACAAACACATTGCTTAAATTCATTTCGGGATAGTAATTGAACAAGCAAAGCACTAAGTACTATGGTCAACTGAACAATCAAACTTTTCTTTCAAGTACTTCTATTTTCATTAAATTAGGAGTATCTAAATCAAGCTCAACATAGCTTGAGGGAATGAACCTTTGATTGAAGTTTTTTTGGAGAAAATGGCATGGACTGGGAGAGTATGCTCTTCTTCTTCTGACGAATCAGAAATCTAGAAATCCTAAGCTCGCCAATCCTTTGTATGCTCATTTAACAGTAGAGGGCCTGTCAGTTGAGGAAAAATTCTCCCAGGAATGACCCAAGTGAGGAAAAGTTTTACGCCAACCCTTCCAACTCACTATAAATAATTGTTTCCTCGTAGGTCAAAGCCGCAAAAGATGGAGTCAGTTTTGTTCTTAGAATTTTGACATCATTCCTTGAACATGCTTGGGTATGTGTAGAGTGGAGCCACTTGAATCTTTCTTGTGAGACTACACATATTTGAGTACTCATAGGTCTATACGCCTTAATTTTTCCTTGTGCAATTCTATGGGAGACAGTTTCGAATGGATTTCCCCATCATAAACAACAAAATTTGTAGACAAACTACCTGATTCATCTCTAAAAGGGTGATAATCCTTGTGCAAGGCAAAAAGTAATTGCCCCAAGGCACTCATCATATCATGCCCTCACTTGCATTTGGATTCAGCTAATATGGCATCATGACTAGAGCCATTGCATGCTTGGTGATGGTCATATTCTGATTAGCATTTGAGTGTGTACCTAAGTCAATGAGAAAGGATTTTCATCCTCTACTTAGAAAATTGGACATAAGGATGTGTTTGTTCACCCCTAACAATGCAAATCTACTTGATGTATCTGAAAGATCACTAACAAGATAAATTCCTTCAAAACAAGCAACAAACTTCAAGCCTTGATCTACACATGTGTTTTTCACTCACTGATAGGTCTCAGAACATGATCTTTGATCAAACAAACTTTGCGCACTTCCAAAGACAAAACTGACAAAATTTGATAGTGGGAACTTGCATAGTTTCCTCTCAAGGAAAGAAAGTCTATTTGGATCCCATTTTGGCTCTTTAGTCTGTCCTTATTTCTTTTTCTGATCTCATTGTGGCTATATCAAAATAAAATTTCAGATGTCTACCTTGCATGTCCTGTCGGACTCTTACAATTTGTCTCAATACGTGTGGTCTATTCACTTTTCAAAACAACTTGATTCCCAGCTCACTATCAGGGCATTCTAACCCTTTGACGTTGGAATCATTTACTTCCGCCAAAACAAAAACAACACTTCTACCTAGAAACACTCACTTGAACGATTTGAGACTCTCCTTGACACTATTGGGAAACTTTGATAAAGTTGAGATATAACCTCATGGTTAGCACAAGACGCAACAAGTACACTTCTAAAGAATTGGAAGTACTTCCTAGATCACTACACTTTTAATGAGGAGAAACATCTTGCAGTTCTCTACTTGATTTAGACTCTCTAGAAATGGAAAGAGCCACTCATGAATGGAGTAAGGCTTTTGAGGACTATGACAATGATAAAAACCAAAATCACGAAGATAGCAATGAGGAAGAAGAACCACACTTTGACTGTCCTTTGTTTGAATCGGACAGTGAGGAAGACATCACTAAAGAAGAGTACAATAAACTCAAACAGAGTAATAAGTTCCACAAGATAATGGAAAAGATGATTGGCGAAGATAAAAAGAAATACTTTCTCCATCTAGCATCCACTGGCATAAATTTACCTAAGGATTATTATGTGGAACAACTAAAAGAAAACGAGGTTCTAACTCCTATATCTATTCTCGCCAAACAACTCACCTTGATGCAAACAGAGCTTACGACTCTCAAACAGGAGAAGGCTAAACCCAAGATGAAATACTCTTTGGAATTCATTTGTCCATTTCCTTTTGACAAGAGTATTACTATGGTCCCATTTCCTCCTAACATGGCAAGACCAAAATATGAAAAATATACGGGAGAGACCGACCCACATGACCATGTAAGAGAATTATGTGCTCTGAGTATAGAATACATGCATGAACCTAAATACCTCATGCGGCTCTTTCTTGGAAGTCTAGAAGGCAATGCCATGGGGTGGTTCTCAAAACTTACACCTAAGGTAAAAAAAAATTGAGGAGTTAATTCAACCATTTATCCAATATTACTCCTATAATATACAACATGATCTGACTATGATGGATCTATGCAACACTAAACAAAAGACTGGTGAATCCTTTACACACTTTCTATAAAGTTGGAGGAAAATCTTTGCACGGTATTCAAGAGCTATTCTCGAATTTGAGAAAATGGAAATCTTTGTTAATAACTTGGTACCTGAGTTAAACTATGCATTACAAATGCAAGACTCCCATAGCTTTGATAGGATGATCAAAAATGTCATCTGTATTGAATAAGTAATGGTCAAAAAGGGAGAAATCACTCTTCAAAGTGAAAGCAAGTATACCAACTCCAACTCCAAACCTAAGTGGTGGAAGCAAAACAAAAATGTTGTCAATGATGGAGTAGTAGATGCCTCTAATGTTAATTCTAAACCCAAGGTATTCAATCTAAAAAATAGCATGCAAGCAAGTAAAGATGCCAAAGTAACAACTTCCATATCTAAAGAAAACAATGATAACTATAAGGGTCGACCATGGACTTCAAAACCTCAAATAACATTTACTCCTTTGGGAGAGCCTCTCGAGACTATTTTGAAGACACTATTAGACAACAAAGTTCTCACAATCCCAAATTCTAAACCATGGGAGCCATAAGTCAAACCAAAATGGTGGGATGACAATTCTTACTATGTCTTTCACAAGAGCAAAGGACACAAGACTGATGACATGTAACTGATTAAATGTTTGAAGATGTTAATTTGATGATCATGCAAGGTATTAAATTAGTTAATGTATTGTATTGTCATTGATGTCAACTTGATATAATCTGTATGGTCATTATAATACGTCCAAAGACTTCAAAGAACTGATGAATCAAAGGCTATGCTATCAGTAATGCATATAAGTCAAGTATTCACTAAGTGACTACATACACCAACAGAGTGCACCCGATGGTCAGAGTAAAAGAATAAAGTCACAGTGTTTCCCAACAAAGAAATACACAGCATTATCGATGAGCAGAGTTACAGTGTTGCTCGACAAGAAAATACAAAGTAACCCGACGGATAGAATTTCAGTGTTGCTCGACGGAAAAGACAAGGACAGAGATCCCAATGACAATTGAAGTCACACTGATGGAATATTCAATTTTCAGCAATGAAAAACTGAAGTGTTGACCAAAAGAATAGAGAGTTCAGAAAATGACAAAAATGCTTAGCTGTCAAGAAGCTAAATATAGAGTTAATAGATACTTATCATTGTTTTAATCATCCAGATAAAGCCAGAGATAAGTAATTTATTTAAAGCTTCTTTGTCCAGTTGGAAATAAGATCTCTACGAGATCATACTGGAGATTCGCTTTAAAGCTATTGGCAAAGATTGTTGAACACACCAAAATCAAGAAAGCCTAGAAAAGAGGAAATCATGTCTATAAGAGACAAACTCAATTCATCACGAATTGAGTGTGTGGAGTGAACGAGAAGAGGAAAGATGGTAAAGAAAATTTGAAGGAGAAGAAAGTCTTCATTTCAGTCCTGATCAACAAGCTAAAGGAAGAGCTAGATTCTATAGACACCGACGAACAGTGAGACAAGCATCACATAGCATAACAAGTGTGGAGAAAAGGTATATATTTGATTATATTGATCAATGAAGTAATGGACCTACAATAGATCTGAAAATATGCAATTGAGTTGTATGTATGAATAGATCATTAGTGTTTCAGTTTAACCTTTGAAGCATATAAGACTCTTAATCGAGCAGGACTTTAAAGTCTTTTTCAATTGAGATACATCCCAAGGAGTATCAAAAAGTTTGATCACAAAAGTAGCATTGGATATGCCCAATACCTATTGATAGGCCAAGAGAGTTTGATCAAGGATGGTAGCATTAGATTCCAGATACTAGTTGACAAACTATTTCAAAATCCTCTAACAAGGTCACACCTAACAGTGTGTTTGTAACCTTTAATAGGGTTGGCTCTTAACATGGCTCACTTCAGAAGAGTGAAAATTTGAGGTACCGGTCCCAGTGGTTTTTCCCTTAACAGGGTTTACACGTTAAAAATCCATGTGTTATGTGTATATGATTCATTTCTTTAATATTTTGTATCTTACATAGTTAATTATGGATTTATCGCTATACTCTGCATATTTACTGTGTTTCGATAAATAGATTACTGCTTATCGGTAAACATACAGAAGAAGGTTTGACAGAGCAATATGACAAGTAGAAAATTAATATAAATATTTCATGGCATTCATCTTGTAGGACAGATGATAAATTGAGATATAATTTGTGGTTATAAGTTTAAAGGGTTGATTTAACGATTAATAATTGAGGCCACTAATTCACCCCCCCCCCCCCCNAATTCCCCCCCCCCCCCCCTCTCAGTTATTTCTAACAATTGGTATCATAGCTTGTGTGCTTGAAAGTAAGGTTTAAATACCTAAGCTAAAGATCAAAAGATGAATAGACCAGATGTGCCCAAGTTGAACAAAGATAATTTTTCTTCATGTCAGAGCAGAATAAGACTCCACTTATCAAGTATTGCTAATGATGTTACTAAATACTTAGAAACTGAATATGTGTTTCCCACAGGAGCACAAACAGTTGAAAAAATGAGAGAGAAGCATGAACACAATGGCATGATGATAGAGCTTGCTTCCTCACTCTCCATTGGTGAATTTGAAGATGTCAAAGAATGCAAAACTGCAAATCAATTGTGGGACAAATTGAAGCTCGTACATGGTGGTGACAAAAATATTTTGAGAGCCAAGGAAGAAAGCCTTTGAGGAAATTTTGATGATCTCAAAATGAAATAAGGTGAAAACATCACTCAGTATAGCACAAGAATCAAAGAGGTAGTCAATGCTATCCGAGGAGTTGAAGGTGTACTGGAAGAATATATAGTAGTAAGTAAAATTCTAAGAACCTTACTGCCTACTTATGCTATTAGAGTATCTACCATTCAAGAAATGAGAGCAATAGAAAATAGCAATGTTACTCTAGACAGTTTAATTGGAAGATTGATTTCATTTGAGATGAACAACTTTGATAATAGTGTCTTACCAAACATAGATTTTGCATTAAAAACTTCTATGAGAATAAGTAAATCAAGTCATAAAAACACTATGAGAAAAAATAGTGATAGTGAAAGTGAAGAAGATGACCTTGATGAAATTGAGGCACTTATGGCCAGAAGAATGCAGAGAAGCAAAGGTAAATACAAAGGTAAATTACCACTTGCTTTTTTTAATTGCAAAGAGATTAGACACTTTGTTGAAAGATGTACTAACAGAAGAAAAGATGACAAAAGTAATGACAGATCATTTGAAAAGAAGTCTAACAGAGGTGATTATAGAAGCTACCGACAATCAGAAAGAAGAGATACCTGAGACTATAAGGATAAAGTAAAGAAGGCCAGCTACCTAGAAAAATGCAAAGATGATGATACTGACACCGAATCCGATGAAGACATCGAGATGGTGTTTGTGGCTGTAAAGAATGATTTAGATGATGATGAAGAAAGGTATGTAGAAATAGCTCTCATATCTAAGGTTAGAAAATAAGATATATGGTTGTGGCACAAAAAATTGTGTCATGTGAATTTTGACAACATGATAAAGATTAGAAAAAAGAGAAATTTCAAAGGCTTACCAACAATGACCAAGCCCGACAACATCATGTGTAAGAATTATCAAAAAGGTAAAATGAAAAAGTCTAGTTTTAAAAGAAAAACCCATACATCTGATGCAATTCTAGAATTATTCCATACTAATTTATGTGGACCTATGAGGACAAAGAGTTATTATGGAGATAGATATTTTATTCTCTTTGTTGATGATTACTCTAGAATGATGACAGTCGTGTTTCTAAAATATAAATCAGAAGCATTTAAGATGTTTAAATGGTATAAATCAATGGTTGAGAAGCAAAGTGGTAAGAAGTTAAAATGATTAAGGTCAGATAGAGGAGGGGAATTTATTTTAGATGAAATCACTAACTTTTGTAATGAGCATGGAATCAAAAGACAGGTCTCTGCACCGAGAACACCATAGAAGAATGGAATTGCTGAAAGAAGGAACATATCCATAGTTGATTGTGCAAGGAAACTGATGATAGAGAAAGGCGTCACCCAAAAATTCTAGAGGGAAGCTGTCAGTATTGTTGTTTACACATTGAACAGAGTACAATTGAAGAAAGACACCTTATGAGCTATGGTATGGATACACACCAAATGTAAGTTATTTCAAAAATTTTGGCAGTCAACGTTATATCTTAAAAGATGATAGAAATGGAAAACTTGACTCCAAGAGTGATGAAGGGATTTTTCTAGGGTATTCTACCAAGAGCAAGGCTTATAAATGTCTAAACAAAGCCTCTAACAAAATTTTTGAAAGTGCAAATGTAAAGATAGATGAATTTGCAGAGAAAAATGAAAAGGAAAGCACTAAAG
>MU224399.1:332721-342792 GCA_018584345.1 Thuja plicata
TGTCAAGTCTGCATTCCTGAATGGAATACTTGAAGAAGAGGTATACATTGAACAACCAGAAGGGTTTGTTGATCCAAACAAGAGGGACATGGTATGTAGACTTCACAAAGCCCTGTATGGATTGAAAAAATCACCCTGAGCCTGGTATGAAAGACTTCATTCCTATCTTATAAGTATTGGATTTGTAAGAGCTAGTGAAAATGGTAATCTTTATTTGAAGGAAGATGTTGATGCTAACATTTTGATTATTGAGATATTTGTTGATGACATCATATTTGGAGGAAATGGTATGCTATGCAAATAATTTTCAAATGAGATGAGCAAAGAATTTGAGATGTCTATGTTTGGAGAGATCAAGTTCTTTCTTGGTCTATAGATCATGCAACAAGATGAAGGTATTTTCATTACACAATCCAAGTACATCAAAGAAGTACTAAAAATATTCAAGATGGAAGAATCCAAACCAGTTGGAACACCGATGGCAATTGGATGCAAACTGACAAAGGAGGACACATCATCAAAGGTAAATCATACTTTTTACAGATCAATAATTGGAAAACTCATGTATGTTGTACATACTAGACCAGATATTGCACATGCAGTAGGAATAGTTGCTAGATATTCTGCTAATCCTAGAGAGTCACATATGACTATTGTGAAAAGAATTCTAAGATATCTAAAGAATACTGAGGAATATGGCTTATTGTACAAAAAAGAAGGCAAATTTGAACTTAAGGTTTTTACCGACGTTGATTGGGCTGGAAATCTTGATGACCGAAAGAGCACAACTAGAGGAGCATTCTTCATGGGTGACAGACTTGTCACGTGGATCATCAAGAAATAAGGATGCATCTCACAATCTACTGCAGAGGCAGAGCATGTTGTTGTTTTTGCAAACTGCTCAAATATTGCATGGATCAAACAGTTACTGGAAGGTATGCATATGAGAATTTTAGAACCAGTAATTATCTACTGTGATAATATTAGTGCAATAAATATTTCCAAGAATCCAGTCATGCATTCTAAAACAAAGCATATTGCCATCAAGTATCATTATTTGAGATAACAAGTTCAGGCAAAGGAGGTAATACTTGAGTATGTGCAATCAAAGGAACAATTGGCTGATATCTTCACCAAGCCACTGCCCAAGGATGTATTTGAGTACTTGAGAAAGAGACTAGGGGTCAGACCCTTTTCTACTAGTCAGTAAGCTAACTAGAATGCTGCATCAGCCTACATATTATTAGAATATCATTCATGTTGATGCAAGCAGAGAGATGGAATTCAAAGATAAATCAATATACAGCAAGGTATTTATCTACTCTGAGCAACAGAGGTATTACTGATGGTTTGGGAAACTCAAGGAATATATCATGGATAGAAAGGATCCACTTGACATAACTATCAAAAGCTTGTTTGAAAAGATAAGATGTTTGGCATTAATGTCAAAGGGAGAGAGATACCTCATTATCATACTGACAAAGGGAAAGCAAATAGAAAGGGAGAGAAAACAACAAAAATAAAGGAGAACGGTCAAAGGGAGAGAGTTGGACACGGAAGAAGAACACATCACATAAAAAATTCTACATCTATCCAGTGAAGGGATTGAAAGTAGAGAGAAAGCTACAAGAATCAAATCAAAGCTATTTGAGCTTACCAAAAACTAGACATTTGTAATAGTTACATTAGAAAATCTTGATGAAACTATATATTTCATATTGTATTAGCAATAGTATAGTATGATAATGTAGTGTGTTGCCATCAATGACAAAGGGAGAGATTGATGACATGTAACTAATTAAATGTTTGAAGATGTTAAGTTGATGATCATGCAAGGCATTAAATCAGCTAACGTATTGTATTGTCATTGATGTCAACTTGATATAATTTGTATGGTCATTATAATACTGCCAAAGACTTCAAAGAACCAATGAATCAAAGGTTATGCTATCAGTAATGCATATAATTCAAGTATTCACTAAGTGACTGCATACACCAACAGAGTGCAATCGATAGACAGAGTAAAAGAAAAAAGTCATAGTGTTGCCTGACAAAGAAATGCACACATTACTGATGAGTAGAGTTACAGTGTTACCCGATGAGCAAAACACAAAGTAACCCGACGAACAGAATTTTAGTGTTGCCCGACGAAAAAGACAAGGACAAAGATCTTGATGACAACTGAAGTCACACTGATGGAACAGTCAGTTGTCACCGATGATAAACTAAAGTGTTGACCGATAGAACAGAGAATTCAGAAAATGACAAAAATGCTTAGCTGTCAAGAAGCTAAATATAGAGTTAAGAGATACTTATCATTGTTTTAATCATCTAGATAAAGCCGAAGATAAGTAATTAATTTAAATCTTCTTTGTCCAGTTGGCAAGAAGATCTCTACAAGATTAGACTGGATATTTGATTTAAATATATTCGCAAATATTTTTGAACACGCCAAAATCAAGAAAGCCTATAAAAGAGGAAATCATGTCTATAAGAGACAAACTCAATTCATCACGAATTGTGTGTGTGGAGTGAACGAGAAGAGGAAAGATGCTAAAGAAAATTTGAAGGAGAAGAAAGTCTTCATTTTAGTCCTGATCAAAAAGCTAAAGGAAGATCTAGATTCTGCAGACACCAACGAACAGTGAGACAAGAATTAGAGATCAAAACAAGTGTGGAGCAAAGGTATATATTTGATTATATTGATCAGTGAAGTAATCGACCTACAATAGATCTAAAAATTTGCAATTGAGTTGTATGTATGAACAGATCATTAGTGTTTCAGTTTAACCATTGAAGCATATAAGCCTCTTAATCGAGCAAGACTTAAAAGTCTTTTTCAATTGAGATACATCCCAAGGAGTATCAAAAATTTTAATCACAAAAGTAGCATTGGATATGCTCGATACCTATTGATAGGCCAAGAGAGTTTGATCAAGGATGGTAGCATTAGATGCTAGATACTAGTTGACAAACTATTTCAAAATCCTCTAACAAGGTCACACCTAATAGTGTGTTTGTAACCTTTAACAGGGTTGGCTCTTAACAGGGCTCAATTTAGGAGACTAAAAATTTGGGGTACCGGTCCTAGTGGTTTTTCCCTTAATAGGGTTTCCATGTTAAAAATACATGTGTTATGTGTGTATGATTCATTTCTTTACTATTTTTTATCTTACATAGTTAATTCTGGATTTATTGGCATACTCTGCATATTTACTATGTTTCGGTAAATAGATGACTGCTTATTGGTAAACATACAGAAGAAGGTTTGACAGAGCAATCTGACAAGTAGTAAATTGATATAAATATTTCATGGCATTCATCTTGTAGGACAGACGATAACTTGAGATATAATTTGTGGTTATAAGTTTAAAGGGTTGATTTAAGGATTAATAATTGAGGCCATTGATTCACCCCCCCCTCTCTCAGTTATTTCTAAGAAATAATAACAACTGTCTTAAACTCAAACATGTTATCCTAGACCTTATTGAAGGAGGAAAGATCAAAGTGGAAGGAAACACCACTAAAAGATCATACAGCATTTAACAAACCATTCCCTAATTATGAGAAAGGGGAAGCCTCTAAAGGAAAAGGTAATGAAGTAAACTACACCTACTCCAATAATGATAATGTGATCAATATGCTAGACATTAAAACTGAATCAATTAATGTGGTCACAATCAAATGTGTTAAAGATACATCTTTCCAATCAAATGTGGTAACTCAGAGTCAATCAAAATTCACGATCAAAAGACCTAATTCCACATCAAAACCAGCAACAACTTCCAAGGTATCCATTGTCACTATTCCTAAACCAGCAGCAAAACAAATGGTGACTATTCCTGTAGTAAAGTATGACTTGGTGGACCAATTGCAATGAACCTCTGCTAAAATTTCCATTTTTGAGTTGCTTAAAATCTCCACAATGCATAGGGAAATCCTGGAACAAGCCCTACATGCCAAAAATGTACCAAAGGACCTTGATATAGACAAATTCCAAGCAATGGTTAATCACATCTCAGCACCACATTACCTCTCCTTTTCTAAAGAGGATGATAAATCATTGACCCGTCCACATAATCAACCCCTTCATATTGAAGTCCTCATTCATAAATCTCGTATTAGATGTGTATTGATAGATGGAGGTGCAAGGTTGAATATTTGTACCCTCAATCTCATCAGGAAACTGGGTCTCTCAGAACAAACCATTGATTCTAGAAGAAAAATCACTATCAAAGCTTATGATGAGGAAGAAAGATCCTCTAAAGGTCTTATTGTTCTACCCATCAGAGTTGGGCCGGTTGAAAGGAATGTCATATGTCAAGTTCTGGATCTAGCCTTGGCTTACAACATACTGTTAGGGAGACCTTGGATTCATGAAATGCAAGTTGTGTTGTCTACCTTCCACCAATCTATTAAGTTCCCACATAATGTGGTGGAAGTGACAATTCCTGCAGATACTAATTATACTTGCAACAATATCAAGGCAGGTAGTATGATTCCACATAACAAGGAAGCTATGGATGAGATTTCTCCTGAGACTACCAAAGACATGGTGATGAAAATTTTTGGAAAGACCTTAAAACTTGAAGAAACATGTATGGGAGAATACAAGCTGGACATGATCCCATCATTGACAGAATTACCAGTATCACCAAGATCCTATGGAAAACCTTCCTCATCATTCACACCTATTGTATTTCAAACGCCATAAATCCACAAAGCAACTGGCATGGTTAAGGCATCCACATCTTCTTTAGATAACACGGAAGAATAGGCAGTCTTGGCCTAGCTTTACAAGGGAGAACCAAAGGAAGCTGAGGTAAAACATATAGAAATATCCTCGAAACAATATGGTAAAGGATACAATCTCCTCAAACAAATGGGATACAAAGTAAATAGACCTTTAAGCGACACAAGAAGAGGACTTATTGAACCTGTGCACATGGAATTCAAAAATACCAGAGACAAAATAGGAATAGGTTTTAATAATGACTCTGACAAACCTGCTTCAAAAGATAGTCTGATCTCTGACAAAGGGAGTGATGAAACAGAAGAAACAAAACTAGAATATTGGTCCTATGAAAGGTTATTGCATGTTGGTATGGAGAATCTTGAATATCAAGGAGAGCACTATATACCAAGCTTTGAAGTACCACAAGACCTTCACGTGCCTTTGTTAGCACAAACTCCTATTCAAGAGGTAGAAGAAACAATAGAAGATGATCAAGCAATACCATTGGTCGCAACAACTACTGAAGAAACACCCTAACAATAGGATTTACATCCTAACTAGGGGCAGTTAGTCACAGTTTCACATGTCCTTAATTTACCACACTTTGATCTACAAGTGGCTAATAGGGTACACTAGGTAACTAATATTGAATTATTGAATAGGTCTAATGATGACGCCACTGACTCTCATGATTATGAGTGGGATGAGTTATCTATCACCATAGAGGACATTGAAATATATGTGATTCATATGTTTGCCGATCCATCAACACCCAGTGTACATCCTAACACTACTCCTAACAGTATTGATATTCCTGATGTAGAAGAGGAATTCCTTCCCCCAATAATTGATGAAGAGACTAGTGTTCCCTTAGGTATAGAAGAAATTCAAAGGTGACAAGAAAGAAGCCTCCTTTTGCAGAGAGATGATGATGAAATTTCCACTGACGAGTTACTAGAGTTCGGTCCACATATAACTAACAATGACCCTTTAATGCCAATCTAACTCTTATTAATCTAAACATAAAAGAGATTAACCTAACAAAACATGTCATGTCAGTTAATAGTCTTGATGCTAACGCGATGGTGTCCTTCCCAAAATCTAATTCCTTGTCTTTGATAAACCCAGATCTAATTGATTGGACTAAAATGGATCATACTCCTATCCTCAACTTCCCTAATGACTACACCTTGGCTTGCTATCTAAATTCTTGTGAACGTTACCCTTCTTCCACCAATGCAAGGAACATGAACATGGCACAGGAGGATATCAAGTTTCTCAGTCAAAATTTGAAAAAGAAAAAGAAAAAGAGAATTGATGGTGAAAACCACATTATAGCAGTGTCAAATTCTAAAATAGTAAAAACAAAAGACACATCTAATGGTGAAAACCTCTCAGAGGTGAAAAAGGATAAGATTCTTGATATCCTCCCCAAGCACTTTCAAGAAAGATCTTTAGTTCTGATAGAACCAACACAACCAGTTAACTTGGGCACAGTTGAAGTTCCTCACATTGTTCACCTAGCACAATCTTTATCAGATGAAGAGAAGACATAGTTCACTGAGTTCCTAAAAGAGAAAAAGATCAACTTTGCATGGTCTTACATAGATATGCCTGGACTAGATCCTAAGTTGATAATGCACCACTTATCTATAGCTCCTGGGATCAAACCCATGAAACATAAACTAATAAAAATGCATCCTCATGTTGCATTACTAGTAAAAGAAGAGCTAGAAAAGTTATTTAAATTTGGATTCATCAGAGTCACTGCTTATGCAGGATGGATCTCTAATGTGGTCCCAGTATCTAAATCCAATAAATCTATTAGGATCTGTACAGACTTCAGGGACTTAAACAAGGCATGTCCTAAGGATGACTTCCCACTGCCTAATATTGATATGATCATAGATCTCATAGCAGGCTACCAAATTTATTCATTAATGGATTGTTTCTCAGGCTCTAATCAGATTAAAATTGCTCCTGAAGATCAAGAGAAGACCGCATTTACATGCGCATGGGGCACCTTTTGCTGGAACATTATGCCCTTTGGGTTGAAGAATGCAAGCGCTACATATCAAAGAGAAATTACCACTATATTCCATGATATGATGCATAAAAACATGGAGGATTATGTGGATGACAGCTTGACCAAATTAAAAGAAAGAAATACTCATATTGATGACTTAAGAAAAATATTGGATCGTATGGAGCAATTTCAACTCAAGCTCAATCCAAAGAAATGTGCGCCCAATCTGTAAATCTCCTAGGGTTTATTGTCTCAGCAAAAGGAATTGAAGTAGATCCTGAAAAAGTCAAAGCTATACTAGAGATGAATCCTCCATGCAACATTAGGCAGATGAGGACGTTACAAGGGAGACTCCAGTCAATCAAGAGGTTTATGTCACAACTTGCAAATAGAGCACAACCCTTTACTAAATTGCTACATAAAGGTGTCACTTTCAAGTGAGATGAGCATTGTGAAGCCAACTTCAGAGAATTAAAAGAGTACCTGGCTACTCCTCCTATTCTTATGGCACCCATTCATGGAAATCCATTACTCCTATATATTTCAGCTATAACCACATCATTAGGAGTATTTCTCACACAAGAGGATGAAACTAAGAAAGAAAGAGCAATCTACTACATCAGTAGAACACTAGTCTCCTATGAACTCAATTATAGCATTATTGAGAAAGCATGCTTAGCAGATTTATTTGCATTACAAAAATTGAGGCATTACATGCTATCACATACGGTAAGGCTCATTGCAAAGATAGATCCTTTGAAGTACCTCCTAAACAAAATAGCATTAACAGGTCGTCTGGCAAAGTGGGTCCTCATTCTGAGTGAATTTGGAATTGAATATGTGGACAGGAGAGCTATTAAAGGACAAGTCCTCGCACATCAATTAGCTGATTCACCACTCCAAGATGATGAACCTTTAAAGATTGAGTTCTCAGATGAGACAATTATGCATTTAACCGAGTATCCATGGAAGATGTACTTTGATGGTTCTTTCACGCAACAAGGCTCTGGAGTGGGGGTTCTATTCATAGCTCCTCAAGGCTACAAGATACCAAAGTCCTATAAATTAATGTTTCCATGCACAAATAACATTTCTGAATATGAAGCATTGGTAAACGGTCTTAAACTTGCTATGGAGTGGAAAATTATAGAGTTACATGTGTATGGTGACTCCCAGCTCATTATCAATCAAGTAAATGGAGATTATCAAATGAAAGATGAGAATTTGATGCCCTACAAGCAATTGGTTGATGACCTAAAGAAGTACTTTGTCTTCATCACATTCCAGCAAGTACCCGGAACAGAGAATAAGGCCGCAGATGCCATGGCTACACTGGCATCCATGTTACAACTAAAGGAACATCAATTCTATTTTGACTTCTTAGTGGAATAATTATCCTACCCTACCTTTGATACCCCAGAATGCCAAGTAATTTGTGCTTTAAACACCCCAGACCAATCTCGGTATACTAAGATCATTTCTTACCTAACTGACCAAACTCTTCCCAATGATCTATCCAAAAATGAAAAATGAGCCTTGATTAGGACAGCATCATGTTATGTCCTTGTTACTAATAACTTATATAGATGAGGTCTCGATGGTACACTTCTTAGATGTTTAGAACACAAAGAGTTAGATCGCGCATTAAAAGAAGTCCATGAAGGTGTATGTCGATCACATTCAGACGACTTTTTACTAGCAAAGAAACTGCTCAGAGTAGGCTATTACTGGCCTACAATGGAAAAAGATGCTATTTACTTTTCAAAGACATGTCATAAATTCCAAACACATGGAAATCCCATCCATGCTCCTTCTAGAGAACTTATACCTTTCATAACACATTGGCCATTTTAGCAATGGGCCTTTGACTTGGTTGGACAAATATATCCTAATTCTTCAAATGGACACAAGTTCATCATTATGACCACTAAGTATTTCACAAAGTGGGTCGAAGCCATGCCGCTAATCAAAGCCACTGGAAAACAGGTGGATATGTTCATATTGAACTACATTATCTGTAGATATGGGATACCCTCTTCAATTATAACAGACAATGGGGGCCAATTTAAAAATCAAGACATTGATGACCTTTGCGAACAGTTCCACATTACTCAACATTGCTCCTCAATCTATTATCCTCAAGGTAATGGACAAGATGATGCATCTAACAAGAATATTCTCAAGATCCTACACATAACTGTGAGTAATTCTGGCATTTACAACTAAATTTGACACTATGGGCCTACATAACAAGCATCAGAACACCAATTGGAGCCACACCATTTGCCTTAGTCTATGGCACTAAAGCAGTACTACCTATTGGGGTTGAAATCCCATCTTTGCGGGTATCTTTACAAGGTCTTGTTACTAATGAACAATACCACATTAATTGGGTAATTTCTCTAGACTTACTTGATGATCGCAGGCAAGAGGCATTCGACCATCTAAAGGTGTACCAAGAATGAATGTCGAAAGGGTACAATAAAAAGGTCAACCCACAAAAATTTCAAGTGGGGGATCTTGTCCTAAAGGATAATCCTAAAAACTAGCCTAACCAGGAATAGAAAAGGACCTTATGTTATCATTGCTACTTTTGGGACTAGAGCCTATCAACTAGCTACACCTGAGGGAGATGTCCTTCCAAATCCTATCAATACTCTACATTTGAAGTGGTTCTACGCTTGATGTTTGGCTGGCAGAGCCTGTACAATAAAAATTCAAAAATACCAAAAACATCAGAAAATTGATTCTGAAGAAATCCCAAAACAGTGGAAAAAGTCCTGAAGAAAGGTGTCCTTGGTGAAAACCTGGTAAACAAGCGCCTTGATACTACAAAAACATTTGAAAAAGAAAAAATAGCAAAAAAATTGAAAAAGAAAAAGTTTCTTCATGACAACATGGTAAAATAGGCATCTTGGTAGAAAAAAGAATAAATAAGTTTTGCCAAGTGATGAAAACCTGACAATCAAGCGTCACTTGTATTCTTTGCTCTATCTATCAATACATTGCTAATACTATGCCTTCACGATTACACCTGTGCTATGAGTTGACTTTGTTTCCTTACAAATATACTATCCTTTCTTGGGATTTGTCTGTATTTCTGTCTTAGGATATGTGTGTGTGATATTACACCTTCATGAAATTAGGATTAGTAACAACAACTCTATGGAAATAAAATGCTATTTTAATCTAAGAATTGAAGTTAAACCCATGACATCTCATGGTTCTCTATCTAAGATTTGTTAAGAGAGCTCTCAGCCTTAATCTCTCTCAAGGACAATCCTAGAATGAGAAGAAAATGATAAACATG
>MU224399.1:342842-379027 GCA_018584345.1 Thuja plicata
CCTTAATCTCTCTCAAGGACAATCCTAGAATGAGAAGAAAATGATAAACATGCTCTAATCTAGCTCAAATTCTCAAAGATATGTGTGCTTGCTATTCAAATGCTCATGATTCATGCTATGAAATCAATAAATGCTTCTAAAAATGTTACTCTAAATGCTATGAAAATGCTGAAATGCTATCAAAAGCTCTCAAATGCTCTCCAACTGCATATAATAAGGATGCTTTGCTTTTGAATTTCTTGGATCCCAAACACAAAGAAAATGGCTTGTATTTATAGCAATTTCCCAAGGGTAGGGGGTAGAGTGAGTTGATCATGGTCAAACCTTGGTTGAGTAAAAAGCTTTAAGGTGTTTTCAAATGGAGGGAAAATTGACTAGTTGTCCTCAAAGAAATTAGGAATTATTCAATTCAATCATTTAATTAATTTAGCCATGTAAGGGTGAATGGGTTGGATATGATTTTTTGATTTAAACTATACAATTAATTGATTAAAATCAATTGCATAATTTGATTAATCCCTTTTAGGCTTGAATTTAATTATTTAATCCTTTGATTTAATTCAATTTTTGTCCACTTTTCTTGATAAATGTCCATTTGATTTGATTTTGATCCACTTTAATGCATTTGATGTTTAAGATACACCTGGTCAAATTTAGGTGTCTACAAATGCCCCTCTTTGAATTGATGTGCGAAGCGCATTGATTCAAAGAAAACTTGATGTCCTAATCATTGATTTGATACTGATGTCTGATTGATGCAAAACCTGATATTGATTTGATGTGAAACCCTGATATGAAACCCTAATGTGTAACTTGATTTGATACCCCAGTAATAAAAGTTTGAATTTTTAATGCCCCAGATTTGATATAAGATATAATACAAAATCCCAGTTTGATGATATAATGATGCCCCCTCAGAAATGAAAGCATATTGATCTCTAATATGAGGAATTGATGAACACTACTGATAGAATAGATCCAAGATGATTGCATTTCTGATAAACAATGATGCTGAAGAGATGTTAAACAAATTCCCCAGTGTGCATAATATGCAGATTTGGTTTGACTAGGTCAAAAATCTCACAAAATTAGGGTAAAATAGCTTAAATAGGTTGAAAAACCCAAATTTACTATTCATTTTCACTTTTCATTGTTGAGATTTTGCTATGATCCTATGACGATTGATAGCAATGGTGGTCCCTATTCGAGAGCATTGGTTTGAGCGAGCGCGCCGATATCAGAGACCTCCTGACTACAGGCCTCCAGTGAGTGGTTCGAACCTTCCTAGTGCATTTATTGCTCTTTAAATAGAATTTATTACATGTTTTTAATGCTTTCTAGATAGAAATTTGCAAAATGCCGCGTAGTATAGTTAAAAAGCCACCTAGGGTAGGGAAAAGCCACCTCTACGCATTTAAGAGCCACGTAGGAGCAATCCACAGTCGCCTAGGAATTAGGTCAAAAATGCAACCCAATTAGCTAAAAACCACCTAGGAAACCCTATATTTTAAAGGCCATCTAGAATACTTAAAAATCCGTGTAGGACTTTAAAATGCCGCTTGTTAAGCAAAGCGCCGCCTTCGATGATTAAAGTGTCGTGTGTAAGGTATTAAATGATGTGGGGCTTGAAAAGTCACGTACACTTATTAAAGTGCTGCCTACCATAAAGTCTAAAAACTTGAGATAGAATAGATGAATTGCCTTTGATCGATCGTCCAGATAACTCAATTGAATTCTAAGTTAGAAAATGTATGTCCATAATGTCACTTAGTGTTTAGGATATTAGAAAAGTCATATTGATAAATTTTTTATATGCCAATCAGATTGATTAAAATGATTACAAATTGTCCATGTGTCTCAAGATCTAGAGGTTAGGAACAATATGTTGATGCACTCAAAATAGAGCGAGGATAGATTTAATGTGTTTGGTTGACTTATAATGATCCACCAATAGAAATACTAATATGATTCACTTTGTTTCAAAATGTAGGAACATTACCGCAAGTTGTGGGTAAAGGGTGTTGTCTCTTAGATTTTTTATTTGGTTGATGAGCTCACACCTCCTGAGCGGCGGACTATCGAGACATGTGGTCTCAGTTTCCTTCTTGATCTCCCTTGGTTCCAGCTGAACTGAGGTCTTTTGACAACTATGGCAGAGTGATGGCACTCTGACCATAACACATTCCATCTACCCCTTGGTGAGATGAATATCACGCCCAAGGATGTATATAGATTACTGAGGATCCCAACTCATGGAGAGCAGTTATATTATGATTTAGTTTATGATAGTAGTGTATGTAGACAAGTGTTTGGAGATAACACCATTACTGATGATTGTATTACTTGGGCACAGTTTGCTTCATTTCCTACTTTTCCAGCGTTGTTACGAGCAGTGATTGGAGGATTACTACTGTTAGATAGGAGAGGTCGTAGATTTGTAGTTGGATGGGGCCATATATTGGAGGACTTGATTGCACATCCTCAGATATTCGACTGGGGTTCCTGTGTATTAGCACACTCATATCATGATTTACATGAGGTTGTATATAGATGCGGTGCATCTCTTTCAGCAGGTGCAGTTTTGTTACACTTGTGGACTTGGGAGCATATCCCTATCACTAGACCAGTTTCAACACGAGTGTAGGCCCGAGGGTATCCGTATGCATTTTTTTATGATGGCATGGTTGTCCAGCATTGTCTCAGTAAGGTTGCATTTTGACGATGCACTATTGATGATATTGATCAGGTCGTATGGAGGCAATATCTTCTTTGTGAGAGTTGGTGAGAGGGTGATGATGAGTTGCCATATATGTTTTCTCCTTGGTGGATGATTGGGAGATCACCGCTATGTATTGAGAGATTTTTCTTCAGGAGAGTTCTCTATGAGTACGGCCAGGTTCAGGACATACCCCAAGGTATGGCACTTTATGCTAGAGTACAGGTAGAGAGATCTATGTGGGGAGCATGGGTTGACTATTGGTTGGCCTGTTTACAGATTGATCAGCTGGGATATGTTATGTGGGACATGATGACTTAGATAGTTGATGCAGGGATGTCCCCCGAGTATCGAGAGTGGTTCCAACGACATCGCTTTGCTAGATTCACAGATCTGACAGAGCCTATTCCTGATGTTGATGAGCTTTCTGATGATGATGAATATGATGATGATGATGACAATGGTATGTGACCTCGGAGACAAAGAGCGCAGAGGGCACCTAGGGCTCCTAGGGCACAGAGAGTCTTAGGACCTCAGCTACGGGGTGGTCATGTTAGAGGCTGAGGTGGTGGATTTAGGCAGCCTAGACAGAGATTAGCATAGACACAGGTACCTTAGAGACAAGCTCCTACCAGATTTGGTGCAGAGTGGGCTAGGCAGAGACATAGACGGGTCCAGGTGGCTAGACAAGTTCCATTATAGGGACAAGTTCCTCAATTTGATCCATAAAGTAGCATGGCACCGGTGATACCACAGGTTCCATTAGTGCCCCAGGTACCTCAGGCTCCTCCAACATCATAGGCACCTCCAGTTCCTCCCATTGTGGATGGCTTAGTTCAGGATGTGCAAGGTTTACAGGCAGGGATTACTGCAGTTACTGGTCGATTAGATTAGGTTATGACTATGTTGCAGTAATTTTTGGCTACTTTAGCGTAGTTACCTACTAGTGCGAGCACTAGTCAGGCACCACCTTCTACACAGGATAGATTAGGTGACAAGGATCCCGATGGTGCAGGGGTTCAGGTACTGGTATTGCTGGAGATGGATCAGGTGCCCCTACTAGGTCATGAGACAGATTGGGATCTATGATTTCTGGATATTGCATTGATGTATCATATGTATTTTTTATCAGGACTTTTATTTATGGATCATTTGTTTATGTATCTTTGATATACGGATTTGTGTTATTGATGATAGACATTTATCTATGATGATCTTTGATTCCCCTTTGATGATGATGTTATGATATTTCTTTTATGCATATCTACATGCTTCTATGATGCATTTATTTCTATTATGCTATGGATGCAATGTCTTAGAGTAGGACATAGATAAATGGATGCAAATGATGTTAATGCAACTTAATTCTATATGATTTTCTGATTTAATCATGATGTATGGATTTATGCAATGCAATGATATGGATGCAATACTTAGTGCAATGATAAATGAATGCAACTATCTTTTTTGGTTTTTGATGTATGCAATTTAATTTATGATGCAATTCTAAATGATTTTGATAAATGACTAATGATTAATGTTTCTTTTCTTTGCTTTTCACTTGATATGAATATATAATGAATAATGAGTAATGCTTATGAATGAAAAAAGACAATCTCATATTGATGATTTGAAACCATTAAATTGATGAAGTGTTGTCAACATTAATTCCCCCTTTTGAACTTGGAAAAGTGCTATAAATACAAGCCATTTTAATCTAACTTGAAAAATGCAATTAATCTAACATGAAGATGCAATGCAACTAATTGTCCTTGAGGTTTGCGAAAGAAATGCAAACAGAGATATATTTTCATCATTGAGCGTTGTGGAACTAGGAGTCAATACAATCCTTACTAGTGCCACTGCGACCATAAGAATATGAAAATGACTTTCATCTCTTTGGGTAACCCCTTTTGAGAAACCAAGTTTAACCCTCACTAGTTGAATGACTAACTATGGGAGTATGAATACCAGTTTGATCAGATTCAATGTTTCAAGTGGATGTTGGTATATAAGATATTGGAAATCTAAATAGCCAAGGTATCCTTTTGTGTGAACAAACAAAAGTTAACCATCCTTCCTATATGAATGTCCTCGATGGTTCTTTGATGACCATTTCATTAGACTAATTCACATAAGTTAAAAAGTTTTCCTCAAGACAGTCATACAAAAGCTTAAGAAAACATCATGTCTCCATAATTTCCAATCTAGTCGAAACATCATCGATTAGCTAAAAAGAACATGACTCAAAAAAGGTCAATGAAAAACTCATCAAAAATTTCCAAGTGTTTGTGAAATGTATCAAGATTTTCAAATAAGAATTCTAGACAGTCCGATCATTTAGGGTTTGTCAATTTTTAATCCTAATAAAATAAGTCAATGAAACTCAAGGATCAAGTTATGTGATCAAACTATTTAGGGTTGAACAATGATATCCATCAAAGGTTCCAAAATATCTCTCCTCTAAATCTGAAAATCTTCTTCTGATGTGTGACCAAGATGTTGCACTATTGAATCTGTTTGGTACCAAAAATCCATGATGCATGCCCCCAAGTGATAAATGTGATCAATGTGAAACTTAGGGAAACTGAACCTAGAATGCAACAAAATGCAGCTCTGAGACTTTATTAGGACTAATGCACAAATGATGGACGCAATGAGGATATGGACAAATGAGATGATGAAATGCAATATGTACAAAATGTGACTAGGAAAGACCTAAGGGACAAAAGACACCTGTTTCCAGGTTTTCACCTTTTGGGATTATTGCTCTTTTTCTCTTTTCGCTACCAAGGCGCCTATTGCTAGGTTTTCACCAAGGCACTTTTTTCTCTTTTTTCAATTTTTTTGGCTTTTAAACTTTCTGATTTTTGTGTATTTTGATCTTTTCTCATTTTTTTGGTATTTTTGAATTTTTCCATGTTCAAACGTGATGCTAACTCATCTGATACTCTCAACTTATACTCTTTCCTGTGATACTCTTTCTTCTTAATCAGGTGTGAAACCTCTTAAGATGAATGCTATTGATAGGTTCTTGCAACTCATCACCATCACAATCAGCCAATTTGTAGGTCCCCATTCCAAAAGAAGAAATAATGACAAAAGGACCAAGCCTATTTGAATCCCACTTTCCTTTCTTTTCTCTATCAACCTGATTTTTTGGATTTTCTCTTAATACTAGATCTCCCACTTGAAAGGTTCTTGGTTTAATATGCTTGTTATAGTTCCTTGAAATTTGATTTTGATATACTTTCAAATGAGCATAGGCTTGAGTTTGATGTTCCTCCAACATCTCCAATTGTTGAAGTTGAGCAACTCTATAGTCCTCATCTGTGATTAATCCATGCAATGACACTCTTAGGGATGGTATTTCAAATTCTAAAGGTAGAACAGCTTCGGCCCCATAAACCAATGAAAAAGGTGTAGCTCCTGTCGGGGTGCGAATACTAGTCCTATAGGCCCATAATGCTGGATTGATTTGAAGATGCCAATCTTTTCCTAACTTGCCAATGGATCTCTTAAGGATTTTAAGGATATTCTTGTTGGTAGCTTCTGCTTGTCCATTACCTTGGGGATAGTAAATGGCTGAAGAGTGATGTGTAATATGGAATGTGTCACAAAGTTCATCAACATCTTTGCTCTTAAACTGTTTTCCATTATCCATGATGATGGCGTGAGTAATTCCATATCTGCAAATGATATGATTTAGGATAAACATGGAAATTTGCTTCCCCATTGTAGTTGTTAAAGGGACAGCCTCAACCCATTTAGTGAAGTATTATGTTGTCGTGATTATATACTTGTGTCCATTTGAAGAAGGTGGATAAATCATGCCAATCAAATCAAAGCCCCATTGATAGAATGGCCATGGTGTGACAAATGGGTGTAACTCTTGTGTCGGCGCATGGATCAAGTCTCCATGGTATTGACATTATGCACAAACTTTGACAAACTAACAAGCATCTCTTTCTAAGTTTTTCCAAAAGTACCCCACGTGTAGGATTTTCTTAGCTAGGTTTAAACCACTCGAATGTGACCCACAAATCCCCTCATGGACGTCTTTTAAAGCTAATTTTGACTCATCTTCCTCTAGACATCTAAGGAGCATTCCATCAAGACCTTTACGATACAATATGTCAGAAAGGATGGTATAACGAGCCACTTGTCTTATGAAATTTTGCTTTTGAGCATGTGTTTGGTCTATAGGTAAGGTTTGGTCTTTTAGGTAGGCATAGATGATTCCATACCATGGTGAGTCATGTCCATTTAAAAGGGCAATAATTTGGGTATCAGGTAGGTCAAATGCTGGTTTAACCATTTCTTCCACCAAGAACTCATACTTTTCATTTTGATCAGGCATTTGAAGTAAAGATGCAAAATTAGTCATTGCATCCGCTGCTCTTTTCTTATCTCTTAGAATTTGTTCAAAAGTAATCAAAGAAAAGTACTTTTTCCAATCATCCACCAATATTTTGTAAGGCATCAATTTTTCATCCTTGGTATTATATTCATCATTAACTTGATTGATGACTAATTGAGAGTCCCCATAGACTTGTAATTCTGTGACATTCCATTCCAAGGCCATCTTGATACCTATGACCAAAGCTTCATACTTTTCTATGTTATTGGTGCAAGGGAACAATAACTTGTAGGATTTTGGGATTGTGTAACCTTGTGGTGTAATCAAAAGAATGCCTGCTCCACTACCATTTTGGGTGTAAGGTCCATCAAAGTATAAATTCCATGTCTTAGCTTTCACATTAACAATTTCAGAATCTGGAAACTCCACTTGAATAGGATGTGTAGATTCTTGAGGATATTCAGCCAATTGATCAGCAATAACTTGACCTTTGATTGCTTTCCTATCAACATATTCAATGTTGAATTCAATAAGCACCATTACCCACTTTGCAATCCTTCCAGTTAAAGCTATTTTGCTAAGTAAGTATTTTAAGGGATCAATTTTGGCTATGAGCTTCACTTTATGCAACAACATATAATGTCTTAACTTTTGAGAGGCAAATACCACTGCTAGGCAAGCCCTTTCCATGAAGCTATAGTTTAATTCATATTTGATCAATGTTCTACTCAAGTAGTAGATAGCTCTTTCTTTTCCTTCATCATCTTCTTGTGACAATAAGACTCCTAAAGATTTTTCTGTTGCTAAAATATAGAGTAACAAAGGTTTTCCTTGAATTGGTGGCATCAAGATAGGTGGATTCATCAAGTATGTTTTCAAAAATGTAAAGGATTTATCACACTCCTCATCCCATGTGAAGATGGTGTCTTTATGTAGCAACCTTGTGAAAGAATGGCATTTTTCTGCCAATTGAGAAATGAACCGCCTTATGGATTGAAGCCTTCCTTGAAGTGACCTCATTTGACTTATATTCTTTGGAATGTCCATGTCCATTATTGCTTTTACTTTTTCAATATCTACTTCAATGCCTTTTGCTGAAACAATGTACCCTAGGAGTTTTCCAGATTGTACCCCAAAAGCACATTTCTTTGGGTTGAGTCTCACTTTGAATTGTTCTAGCTTTGTAAAAATATTTTCAATTATGGATAAATGATCTTTTCTTTTATGTGACTTAGCTATAATTTCATCCACATAGTCTTCCATAAAGGTGTGCATCATGTCATGGAAAATGGTAGTCAGTGCTCTTTGATAAGTGGCTCTGGCATTTTTGAGACCGAAGGGCATTACATTCCAACAAAAATTACCCCATGGGCATGTAAAGGTTGTCTTATCTTAATCCTCAGGTGCAATGTGAATTTGATTATACCCACCAAATCCATCCATAAGTGAAAACATAGAATGACCCACAGTGAGATCCACAATAGCATTAATGCTAGGCAATGGAAAGTCATATTTTGGACAAGCAAGGTTTAAATCTCTGAAATCTGTGCAAACTCTTATGGTTTTATCATGTTTGGTAACTGGTACAATGTTGGAGATCCATTCGGCATATGTAATTACTCTTATAAATCCTGCCTTGAGTAATTTTTCCAATTCTGCTTTGACTAAAAGGGCTACATGTGGATGTATTTTTCTCAACTTTTGCTTGATGGGCTTAACATTGAGTTTCACATTTAAATGATGCATTATGAAACTTAGATCTAATCCGGGCATGTCAACATATGACCATGCAAATTTGATTTGTTTTTCTTGAAATAATTCAATGAATTCTTTTCTCTCCAAGGGACTCAAAGATGCTGCCAAGTGAATAAATTTAGGATCCTCTTATGTTCCAATGTTAACCTTTTATGTGGGCTCAATGAGTATAGGTGATCTTTCATCTTCATGATCTGGTAAGGTGTCCAACCTCTCTCCCTTAGGTGCCACAATTGGGTTTTCACCTTCAAAAACATCCTTTATTTTTACTTTTTTTGGGTCTAGCACTGCCACATGGTGGTTTTCACCACTAGACCTTCTCATTTTTCTGTATATTTTCTTTTCATTTTTTGGATTAAGAGGTTGAACACCTGCCCCTATCATCGTGTCTAGAGTGAATTAATTTATGGAAGAATTGGGTTCAACCGCATTGAGGTATAAGGCCGTTGTATTTTCATTTGGGAAGTAGAGTAAGTCATTTGGCTCGGAAAGATCCCAATCAATAAGTTTGGGGTGCATTAAGGAAAAGGATTCATTGGATTGGCTTTCATTTTAAGGATTTAAGGACATGACTTTTTTTTATGGTTCATACATTATATCGTCAAGGTCTATGACATGTGCCTCTTCAAGATGGTCCATGGAAGAAGGATCAAAATCCTCTTCATTAGAGTCCTCTAAGATTTATATGGGAAAGAAAGCATGTGGATTAAACACTAGATTAGAATCTCCCACCCATGAAGGTACCCAAGGTTCACCTACCCATTGAGTGTAAATAGGTGTTTGTTCTATATTAACTTGTTGAGGTTCACATGATGTTTGAGTTGAATTTGAACTTTGAGTCACATGTTCTTGATTCTCAACTTTAGGAGTTGTATAAGTGTGAATGGTATCAACCTCTATGTCATGACAATATTCTTTGGAAAAGGAATCCCACTCATAATCACTAGAATCATCTTCACTTTCAGAACCTACCATATGGATATGTGCACGAAAATCATGCATGGGACTTGAACTTTCTCCTTTATGTTGAAAACCTATGCCGGCTTTCTCTTCTTTTGCTCTCTAAACTAGCTCAATAGGTTCTAACAACCCTCTATGTCAAACTCCTAAGGTTCCTCTTCCCTTATACCCCATTTTCTTCATGATATCAAATCCTTTTCCATATTGATCAGTTTGGATGTTGATATGTTGCACCCTTTCATTGGAGTTAGCTGAATTATCCTCCTCTTTATAAAGCCATTGTAATACCTCATTATCTTCTTTTTCCATTTCTTGCTTATCACATTCTCTCACAAAGTGGGAATTGTATTTATGAGGTTGATGGTCTTTGGATGGATTCCCATGTGTCCTTGGAGATGTAGGTAAATCAAATAGGGAAATGGAATATTTCCCTACCCCTTTTGAGTGAATTTTGCATTGTTTCTCAAATTGGTTCATCAGATCACTCATCTTTTCATAATGATCTTTCTTAGTTTGTTCTCTTTCCTCCTTAGTGGGTTTCAAAGTTTCCATTATCAATGTTGAAGTCTGGACTGAATTATCATTTGAATCTGAACTCTCATAACTCATCTTTTATTTTCCTTTAGTTGATGTAGTTGAGTTAGTTTGAATAGGGTTATAAGTCGATGTAACATTTGATGTTGGTTTTGGATTTTCCTCCTTGGCTTCTTCTATGGTAATATTAGGGATGACTCCTTCCCTATTATGAGGAATATACAATTCATGCCTTGGCTTTAAAGCATTGCAATATTGGAAAGGGTTTGAATCTCCTCCAATCGTGATCTCTTCCCCCATGTATGCAAACTTTATGCATTGGTGATATGTAGAAGGTACCACTTTCATTTCATGTATCCATGGCCTCCCTAGTAATATATTATAGGTCAATTTCACATCAAGGACCTGACATATGGTATCTTTTTTTATAGGACCCACTTGAATTGGTAGAATGATCATACCCTTTTAAGATTTTTCCTCCTCATCATAAGCCTTAATGGTGATTTTCTTTTTAGGATCAATGGAAGATTCGGTTAACCCTAATGACTTGACAAGGTTTAAAGTGCAAATATTAAGACCAGCTCCCCCATCTATGAGAACTCTCTTGACCTTATGTCTTTGGATTAATACCTCTATATGCAAGGGTAAGTTTTGAGGATGTGTGATAGACATATCATCTTGCTCTGAAAATGAAAGAAAATGAGGGGCTATGAGATGTCCTACTGTGTTCTAAAATTTATCTTCCTCCAAGTTTATAGGAACAGTGGTCTGAACCAAGGCTTTTTCCAAAATCTCCTTGTGATTAGGAGATAATTTAAACAACTCCAAAATTGATATTTGTGCTAGAGTCTTTTGTAATTGATCTACCAAAATATAAGGCTTTGTTGTAGGTGGTGTTTGTTTAGCCAAAATAGTTGGTGTTTTAGCACCAATAATAATAGTATTACCCCCTTGTAGGGTAACCTTTGAGGCTTTCCCCCTTGTGATGGCATTAGAGGTTTCCACTTTAGGTTGATCTTTGATCACAACAACATTGATAGTATTGTCATAAGTATGAGCAAAGTTAACATTATTATTGCCTCTTGCATTATTAGCATTTTTTCCTCCATTGTTTGAGTTGGAAGATTCTCCTTTTTCATGTTTATAGAAAGGAGTCTTAAAGGCCGTGTGATCTTCATTAGTTTGAGGGGCTTACACTTTTATCACACCATTGTCTATGAGATATTGTACCACATGTCTGAGACGCATGAAATCATTGGTCTTATGTCCCCGATTTCTATGGTACTCACAATGGTTATTCTCACTCCACCAATCTGGATTGATTTTAGGTTCATATGGTTGAGCCTTTGGTAGGTCAATAAGTTTATTTGCAATAAGTATCCTTAATGCATTTTCCAATGGTTCACCCAATTTAGTGAATGTCCTTTTGGGTGTAGGTGCAAAGAAAGGTTTAGGTTTGTAAGCCCCTTGATTATCCCCAAAGTTGTTATTAGTGTTGTTGTTGTTAAAGGGTGCTTTGGGTGCTTGATTCAAATTATTGTCTTGAACTGAATTTTGAGTGAGATTGAAAGGAGTGGCCTTTAAAGTGTTAGCCTCTACCACTCCATCATTAACCACTCCTTTATTGTTGTTATTCTTCGTCCAAAATCGGTTGTTGTTAGGGGAATTGCGATTTTGATTAGTGTTGGAGGTATTGTTGTTGTTGTTATTCTTGTTATCCTTGTAAAGTTTAATTTCTCCACTTTTTATCAATACCTCTTCCATTTTCACCCCATTCTCAATTAGGTCTTGAAATGACCTAGGACATTGTAGCCTTAATCGATAGTTCATTTCATGATTCAAGCTGTTTACAAAAATATCCATCTTCTCCTTTTCGGGTACACTTCAAGGGTATCTAGAAAATACCACTCTCCATTGTTGTAGGAAAAGTAGGAATCACTCTCCTTCTCTTTTCTTGGTGTTACATAAATTAAGCATTTTAACCTCATGTTTGATGTTATAGGAATAATGAGTTACAAACTTAGAGGTCAGTTCTTCAAAGGTTTGAATGTCAGAGGGTAACTTTGAAAACCACTCCATTGCCATACCTCCCAAACTTCTAGGGAATAACCTCATTAGGTAATTTGTTTCATGCATTAACTCTAAACTTAAGGCAAAAAATTCCCTTAAGTGATCTTGAGGATCAGTTGTTCCTTCATATTTATCATATTTAGGAAAGATAGCATTTGTTGGAAATGGAACCATGATTAAAGACTTATCAAATGGAAATGGACACAAAGCTTCGATAGAAAAGGGTTTAGAAGCCCCACTTTGTTTTATCATGTCTAATTGCATTTGGAAAAGTTGGAATTGTTTGTTCATGATGTCAATGTGATTAGCCTCTGCTTCTTCTTGTTTAAGTTTGTTGACATCATAATCATATGGAAGTTTGAGACCTGTTTGTTCTAGGTCTAAAAAGTACTTTTCCTTGTCTTTTTCCAACACCTTTTCTATAAGCTTCGTGAATAAAGGACTTTGCATAGCTTCATTAACCTTTTCATCAGTTAACTCCTCATCATTAAGGTCAATGTTTCCCCCATTATTATTATTGTTCAACCCGTGATTGTTAGGGTCATTGTTTGCTCCTCCATTTTTTTTATTGGATCCTTGGTTGTTAGGATCAGCATTTCCCCCTCCATTATTGTTCATATCCTTGTTTACATGGTTGATTTGATCAGGATCTATATGACCAAATAGAAAAGACATTGTTGGTTCTGTTTCTTTGATGGGTTCTTGTAAGGGTCTTAAAGAACTAAAAGGATCACCCAGAAAAGGACACTCTTGCCTTAGATAAGATTTGTTTGGCTGTAGGGTAGCCTTAATGTAATAGGATCACGTAAAAATTGGCATTAACATAAATCAAATAAAGAGCCTAGGCTTATATCTCACTTAAGTGATCAATCCGTGGATGATTTTGCAAAATGTCCAATAATGGCATATTCTGATCCAGTTGAGTATACACAGAGGTAAAACATCCAAAAGGGTATCCAAAAATGGAATTTTCTTGTTTTCAAACCCTCGGTATATATCCATTGTTTGTCATTTTGTGTTTTTGGGCAGCTCTTTCCTTTGTGTATGTGGCCTTTAATTGTTGATACGCGGTCACTGGAATTCTTGTGCGCAGCACTCTGCAGTTAGCAGGCGGTGTTTGCATGTTGATAGGCGATTTTAAACTGTTGACACGCGACACTTTCCAGTGGCTTACGCAGCATTTGAATGTTCACAAGCTGCATTTCAAAGTTGTAAGTGGTCCAGGATTGTTTGTACGTGGTTTTAAATTGTTGGTACGTGGCTCTTTGCTAATCAAAGTTGAAATTGTCAATTTTTTTGTTATTTTTTTAATTTAAAACTTTAAAGGCTTTGATCAGATTTGTCAAAAAAAAATCTTGCATGAAAACAAAGTACAAGCTCAACACACACATCAAAATTGTACCATATCCCTAAGAAAATACTAAAAGTGTATGTTCTTGGATGTTTTTACGGGTATGCACAAGAATTTCTTCCAAACAATCTACCTTAGAGTCAAACAAATTTGGCTTTTAACAATGGCTCTACAAAGGTAGGTTTGCTATTTTAACAAGGTTTTAAATCACTTATGTTCTAAATCTTGCCAGTATCCTTTACCCCCTTGCGGGCTTCCCACATGCATGAAAGTACGATTTTGCGCAATCCTGAAGGACTACTCGAGGAAGTGAGGATGACTTGCACAAGGTTTAGTCACTTTCCGATTAAGGTAAAGTGCATTTATTTATAGTGGGTCGGATGATATCACAAAAAAATTGATTATCTCCCACTTTGGGTCGTTCCCTCTCACTGTCCTTGTAAGGCAAATCTTGGGAGGTAGGCCCTTTAAAGCTCTATTTTAGCTAGCATGTATATGGAAAGTGAAAACTAAACTTAGTCCAACAAGTTTGGGAATTTGATTCACTCAAAGAGTCAAGAGCATATCCCTATTGTCTTCCTTTATTCCAAACACCTCAAGCAAAAATTGTTCATTTTCAACCTCTTGACAAGGAGGTTCTTAAAAATGAGATGTGTGGTTCAATTCCTTATCCTTTTCTTTGCACTAAATTGACTTTGCACGTTTGGATTTCTGATTCACTTTGAAAACTGAAGAGCATATGCCTAATGCTTGTTCAATTTAGACAATTAGAAGGATTTTCCTGATTATACTAGATTTAAATGAAATGCCACAATTTAATCAATGCAAGCTTGATAAGATAAATACCTCATTTTCGAAGCTAGCAAAGGCTAGGCACATTTTTTATTGATTTGTGCTTTATTTTAACTCACCTAATGGCGATCGTTCCCACTCCGGCTCCTCCAACAAGTTAGTCAACACAATCGAATCAAAGTGAAGAGAAACTTGGAAAATAAATTGAACATTTCACTCCTAAAAGCTCTTTTAAATCAAATTTTTCAAATCAAAGCTTAAAGAACTTTAAGAATGAAAACCAATCAAAGAGTAGGAAATTTTTCTTTATAAGCAAAAAACACTTTAATATAGTGATCATAAAGGTGTTCTTCTTCGAATAAGCTCTCTAAAAGATTAGATGCATGCATTTACTTATCATGTTTAGTCTTAATCCTTACCTCTTTGCTAGGCCTTGTGACTTGCTTCTCTAGTTTCTGCACTTTTGGATGATTTTTCATCTGTAGCAATTAAAAACACAGAGAGTTAAAACAGTGAGAAAATCATTAAAATTTTTATTTAAATCATAAAGATCTACGTGGCATTTAAAAACTAATACACGACATTTAACTATTACTAAGCACAAATAAAAACTTTTAAAGTTGCTTTTAAATCTTAAAAGGCGGCTCTAGAAATTCTACAGGCAGCCAAATAAAAGCCACAGGCGGCACAGAAAGTGCAAAGTGCGGTCAAAAGTTGCTAGTAAGTGGCTCTTTGAAGTTCACAAGCAGTCTTTGGTGTCTGACAAACGGCTCTTTACAAATTCAGGTGGCACACTTTATCTCATAGGCAGCCCACTTTATCTCACAGGTGGCCTAAGAAAGAAAGACGGAGATGAAAGAAACTCTGTACGTGGTGCTTTATTGTTCACAGGTGGCTCTGAATACTTTGTAGGTCGCTCTTCTCCTATTTCCTTGCAAAATAACACAAAAAAAATGCAAAACACACAAAATATTAAGATAAAAATGTTAGAAATGAGGCCTAAAGCCCCATGGTGGGCATCATTTGTGTGTGTGAGATTACACCTTCATGAAATTAGGATTAGTAACAACAACTCTATGGAAAGAAAATGCTATTTTAATCTAAGAATTGAAGTTAAACCCATGACATCTCATGGTTCTCTATCTAAGCTTTGTTAAGAGAGATCCTAGCCTTAATCTCTCTCAAGGACAATCCTAGAATGAGAAGAAAATGATAAACATGCTCTAGTCTAGCTCAAATGCTCAAAGATATGTGTGCTTGCTATTCAAATGCTCATGATTCATGCTATGAAATCAACAAATGCTTCTAAAAATGTTACTCTAAATGCTGAAATGCTATCAAAAGCTCTCAAATGCTCTCCAAATGCATATAATAAGGATGCTTTGCTCTTTAATTTCTTGGATCCCAAACACAAAGAAAATGGCTTGTATTTATAGCAATTTCCCAAGGGTAGGGGGTAGAGTGAGTTGATCATGGTCAAACCTTAGTTGAGTAAAAATCTTTGAGGTGTTTTCAAATGGAGGGAAAATTGAGTGGTTGTCCTCAAAGAAATTAGGAATTATTCAATTCAATCATTTAATTAATTTAGCCATGTAAGGGTGAATGGGTTGGATTTGATTTTTTTGATTTAAACTATACAATTAATTGATTAAAATCAATTACATAATTTGATTAATCCCTGTTAGGTTTGAATTTAATTATTTGATTTCATGATTATTTAATCCTTTGATTTAATTTGATTTTTGTCCACTTTGCTTGATAAATGTTCATTTGATTTGATTTTGATCCACTTTAAAGCATTTTGATGAGATTTTGGGCAATTGGCTAAGATTTACAAATTTGATGTTTAAGATACACCTGGTCAAATTTAGGTGTCTACAGGATCAAGCCATTTTGCACTGGGGGCATCTTTTCCAGTATGTTAGGTTGTGTTTGCTAGGTCATCATAGGATGGTTTGTCTTGTGATACAATGCTTCTCGATGCTTTCACCAAACTACCCCTTTCACGAAACGAGGATGATACAAACATGGCACTAACATAAACGGTATTCCTAAGACCTACATTGGATTACAAACATGAACAATGTTATACACAGACATGAAACAACATATTGCTTCAAATTCCACATTTTGATTGATGAATCTCTACTGCGCTTGAAAACTGAATCAATAGTATTTCTCAATACTACTTAAAAATAGTTTGATCTTGGTTTGATTATGACTCTTTTATGTTCTGATGATGCTTTAACTAGGGGCATATAAGCAATTATGAGTTTTCTTTGATTGATTCTCAATTGGTGATTGTTGTGTCTTCTGAGTTACTCCATGACGTCTACATAAAGACAAAGAGTCACAAGGATGGGGGGCATAACATTTTCTTGGTTTCCTGTGTATTGTGATTGTTCCAAATGATCCTATACATTTCACCTAACTTGGATGTTTATGGTAAGAGCTACCAACATGAGTGGATAGCCACATATATCTTGATCTTTGTTATGTGTACACTACGGTGAGTTTGAAACAATTTCCTTGTCTATTTTCTAACTAAGATTCTCACTAAGGTATATGAAGCATAATGTACCCAAGGATATGAATTTTCAAGGTCATTGCAGGTCCAATATCTTCCCTTACACAGATTGTGATATAATAAAAGGAAAGTGGCTAACTTTTCATCCTGGCTTCTATGCCTTGATGCCTAAGTCTCTTTCTAACATTTCATCCAATTAAAATAGTATTCATACTTTCATAATATCAGTGGGTATTAGTGATTGTTGTACTATCAGGTGGTATCCATTCCAAAAAGTGCCCAATGATGATAACATGCTACAATGTATACATATCAGTGACAGTCCTAAGAGTCTATATATAGATGCATTTAGAGATTACATGATTCATTTGAAAGAACAACATAAGGACTTGAGCTCAAAATCATTTCTATTCTTGATTCATCCAAAAACCAAGTTAATTACATAATCAATGATTCCCAAAATCTCTGATCTATCAGGAACAAAATTGAACTCACTTTTTAAAACATGATTAACTTAGTGAAACGTGTGTTTTCTCTAAACACATCTTCATTTATGCACTTCTTCTAATACATTCTTTCATTCCCCTACTCGTTCCTTGCAAGTGATACAACATTTCAATAGACAGATTTTATTCTTTCCTTTGATTTCATCCTGGAGGGGGCATGATCACACTATCATCAATCAAATTCTTGCTCGAAACAGCATTAAAAATGACTTATCAAAAAAACTAGGGGCATAATAGTTTTCTTGACTAAGTCAGGACTATTGGATAGAAAGCTTTGGTTCTCATAAGTTGGATATCTTGCATTTCCTCATTTTAAAGATTCTTACTAAGCTCCTAGCAGCTTCATACTGACTTTTGGAAGACAACCAAGTTCAGAATTAGTATTATCAATCTTTGGATGACAGCCAAGTTCAGAATTGATATCTTTAAGATCTTTTATTATTGATCTTTGGACGATAACCAAGTTCAAAATTAATACTATCAGTATATTTTGATCAAGTGTGAGACTGATCTCATTAGGCATTTCATTCGATCATGAACAAAATTCTTAATCTTTCTGAAGTCAACATTCAAAACTTTCTTTGAATCAATGTGTTGCTCGCACATCAATTCAAAGAGGGGCAAATGTAACCACCTAGATTTGGTTTGCACTGACCATAGACCCTATTTTCCCTTAGTGTGATCATACCCCCAATTATTCCCAGACAACTCTTCAATCGGCTGGCATAATTCATTCGAATCGGATTTAATTCCTAAAGTGATCTAATCACTAATTTTTATTAATTGCTTTAGCCAATCAAATCAGATCAATTCAATTCAATCAATTCAAATCAAACATGGCTAAGGTAATTAATTTAAAAGGAATTAATGAAATCCTAATTATACCTCATCACTTGCAAAATCAACCCCCTAGCCTAAATTGATTCAATTTGGCTATAGTCTTAATTAATTATTACAAAGAAATCAAAAGCTTAGATGATTAATTAAATGCCTATTATTGAGTGAATATGTTATTACAACAATTAATTTCATTAATATTCCCTCAAATCTAACCAATCTCAACTACCCAACCATGAGTTCAAACTCATCCCAAGCCCTTCTCACATGATAATTCTTCTTAATTATCTAATTAACCCTAATTATCTAATCCCCCTCCACTCATTCTCTCTCCTCCCGCCTTAATCCTAATCCTAAGCTACCCTCAATCTTGTCACATTCCTAAATTTGTGATTAGGAATTCAACCCACTTGAGAAAATCAACTTTCTCAAGCTTGGCTCCCTCTAAGTCCACCTTCTCAAGCTTGGACTTACACCCCTCACCATGCCTCTTAAATGCTTGCATTTAATGCATATTCCTTCCACCATGCCTCATCAATTCCTTTGGAATTAATTCCTCTTACACCTCATTAATGGTTTTTACACCTCCATTAATGAACCTTGTCCCCTCTCTCTCCCCATTCTTCTATAAATTGGATGGATTTTGAGAACAAATGACCCTTAACTTTGAAGTCTTTGATTGTTGATTGTTGAAGTCCTAAATTTTGAAGTGTTGAAACCATTCTTATGCTTCCCATATTTGGATAATTGAAGGAGCCAACTCATGTTGCTCATATTTTAGGGGTTCATATTGCTTCTTAGCTTATTTCTTACTTGTATTGTTAGAATCTTCATTCTTAGAGATAGAATGCATGTTTCTTAATCATTTAGATTAGTTTTTATTTGAATCTTCCATTCTTAGGTTGTATATGTCACTGGAATATGCATAATTTGAGGGCTATTATGTCATTTTTTATACTCCTCCTAGATAGGAAGAAATAGATCAATTTTGGTGATTGTTGTGTTTGCTAATCCCTTGTTTTCACTAATGCAATGATCTATTGAAGTGTTGTGTCTCTCTTAATAGGTACAAAATTCACACACACACATGTGGGAGTAAGACCATGCAAAGTTAATTGTAGCTTCCTGGAGAATTCCAATGAGAGTTGCTTCTTCAACCTCTGCTAATGATGTTGCAATGTAGGTGATTCTTGGACATTCTTATGCTCCTAGAATGATAGGCTTGGCTTCTTAAATGATAATAGATTATTTCTCTAGTGTGTAATCATAAATTAGAGGAAGAGGAGTGTCTTCATATTCTAGCACCTCAGAGAGGTTTTCGCTAGAAGATACACTCTTTGTTTTTACATTTTTCGAGGAAGAAAGTGCCCTAGAGGTTTTTTTCACTAGGAGACCCATGCTTTTATTTTTTATCTTTTTATTTTATTTTTGCAGCTAAAGACCTCCTGTTCCCCAAACTATTCCTTTGGTTCCTATTTGTAGACATGTGTTGAGTTATGTCCCCATTCTTGCTATTGTTTTGTATCCCCCATGAACCCCAAGAGCACATCTTCACTTTAGAACTCATCAATATGTGAAAATCTTGGTTGATCCCAGTCTATGAGTTCAAGGTGAACGAGTGGAAGGTTAATGAAGTTTATGGAGAGTTGGCGAAGGAAAAAATTGTCTAGGAAGGTTTCATAATCAAGTATATCATCATAGGATCTCTTAAATTTCTCTTCAAGGATGTCTTCGACTTCAATGACTTCACCAAGGGTATTACTATAGGTATAGTTGTTTGTATTGGTGCCCCTAGTCATGTCTGGGTCAAATCCAAGACATTGGTTTCTAGGTAGTTGGGGAGGCTCAATGGGAGCCCTCATACCACTCTCTTCACGACCTAAACTACCTCTATAGTAGTTCCATCATTCGGTAGCCAACTTGTGAGATTTGGGGTGCTTCTCTTTAAAGTAACCAAGGAGTCCATCATCAGGAGGTGGTGCCTCTCTGTATAACCATTTTTTGATGTCTTGCTCCATTTCTTGGTTGTTTAGAATGTCGTAGGAGAGAAATGTAGAAGAACACATTTTCTTTGGTTGTAGCTCTCTCTGTTCTGGTGGATTTTTGATGGGAAGGACATCCCTAAGCATGTGGGTCCAATGGTAGGTCTCCAACCACAAATGCATATGATAATTTATAGTCCCCACAACCCCTGTTGTTGATATTGATGGTGGAGAGGGTAGATGTAAGAATAGTTTCTGGATCTGAGTGGGTTTTGGAGGAACTAATGACAAAAGTGCCAATATATATCCTCAAGCAATGATTTGAGTGTGTAAAAGAGGCTTACAACACACACTAGTATGCAAAGGGTTTAGGGGCAACGTGGACAGTGACTTCAGTGCCATTGTGTGAAAATTTGATGTATTGTTAAAATGTGGAGGGAACATATTTCATGGAATAGATCCACGGGCGACCAAGGATGATGTTTTATGCGAGGTCAAGATCAAAAATCTGGCATATTATGTTTTGTACTGTCGGGCCCAGTTGGATGGGCAGTGAGATGGTGCCTTCAAAGGTGTGTTCCAAATTGTCATAGGCTTTAATAGTTATGATGTCATTTTTTATATCTACTTTAGTGTACCCCACTTGAATTATGAATCAACATGTATAGATTTAGGGTTGAACCATTATCTATCATGACCCCTTTAGCTTTGAAATCATTGACCATGACGATGATGCAAAGTGGGAGAATATGGTTTGTCTCAACATAGGGCATGTCAAAGGGTTTGAATGAAAGGGAACAAGATGTGATAAGTGGCCTACCAGGGCCTGGAATTATATAGGGTCAATGTCATTAGGTGCATGTGACTCATGTAAGGCCTTATTGAGGATGTCGCGATGGATGGGTGAGGTGCAGATGAGATATAAAATGGAGATTTGTGTCAGTGTATTCCCAAGTTGTTCTAAGAGGTTATATTGTGCACCAGAGGATGAGGCAGTAGTGGTACCTACAACATATATTCTTCCTCGATGAGTGGTGACTACACATTGAATTTATATCCCCTTGACATGGAATACGTTAATAGAGGGGTCAACTTGGCAGATGAAACTGGAAAACTTATCGTAGTTGATATAAGCAGTGGTGTAATTTTTTTCATTGGTGTGGTCATCTTGTTTTCCTTTTCTATGGATTTGGGATGGATTGGGATTAGAAAGTCCCTTACTAGTGTTGTGTTGAGGAAATACATTTTATTATATCTGGAGGTTCGCATCAGACAAGGTCTGTACTAGAGGATCAACTGTGATTTCTTTGCTATCTATGATATCCTAGATGTAGTACTTTACCTTCATGCATTTCACAGTGGTGTTTCCCTTAACACAGTGGTAATCACCATACTTGATCTCCTTATACCTTGCAATTTTGGGAGTAGACTCATGAAAGGGTTGGGTACGTGGGTACACAATCAAATTGGCATTAGCCATTCTATGGAGGATGGCATCAAGGGGTTCACCTAAGGGAGTTAATGTGTTCTTATAGGTATTCTGGACTCATGGTTTAGATTGTCCATGGGTGACTGATATAGAATTTGTTTGATTGGCCATCAATTGACAGTCGAGAGGTTGTTGTGGCTTTGGTCTAGCCACAACTATTTGGACATGCTTGGTGTCTGTGGCGCCATTCGTTATTGCATTCTTATTTTTGTTCCAATAGCGTGAATGATCATTGTTGGACCTATCATGTTTTGTTTACTTATAGTGATTGATTGTATATCATTTAATAGGCCTTTTTCAATGTCCATTCCCTTTCCTCAAATCTCTTGGTAGGTTTGAAGACAATTCATGCGCATGTGATAGGCTAACTTGGGATGTAGGTTTCCAATGAATATCTTCATCAAATGATTCTTAGGGGTTGATATGACAATCTCGTAGTAAGGCCTTGCCATCTTTGGAGGTAATCAGCCAAGCTTTCACCTCCCTTATGTTTGGAATTACAAATATTAAGGAGAGATAGTTCACTCTTGATGTTATTTGCATATTGAGGCACAATTTTTTTGGATAACTCTTCAAATCTTGAGATTGTGTCATAGGGGATTTTGTAAAATCATTCAAGAACTGTCCCTCCCAAGCTCTTCGGGAAAGAGGCGCATGAGATAGTTGTCACTATAGGAAACTTCCTGGCAAGCCATACAAAATTCTTTGACATGACTGATGAGATCTCCCTTCCCCCTATATTTGTCAAATTTGAGAGTTTCAAAGTGTTTGGGAAAGGTAATTTTTATGATGGAATGGTCAAATGGATACAGACACACTTTGTCAAACTTGAAGGTCTTGCTTTAAGTCCCCATACAGAGCTTCTTATGGGCATTCTTCATTTCTTCTCATTTTGGGTTGACAGACAGTGGAGTGAGTACTCCCATTACATTGGAACCCAATGCTTGATATGGGTCAAATGGCATTAGGGAATATGGAGGATTTTGAGGGGTTATTGAGAAGTATGTGTATATACCCTGAAATGGACAGACTTGCGACTTTACATTAAAAACACTAATTTTCATCTATTAATTAATGGTTTTTTAATCATTAATTAATCATCTATTTTCCTCTAAATTCATTCCCCAAATCATCTAATCAAATCCCCAAAATTAATTAAATGATTAATTTTGTTTAATTAATTAACCTTAATTGATTAATCTCTATTAATTAATTAAATTCAATTTCCTAAAGTTTAAATTTAAATATTTAAACTTATTAATTAATTCTTTTAATTAAATTAATTTCATTCAATCATTCAATTCTAAACAAAAAGAATTCAATTATCTCACATGTTGAATACTTTAATTATAAAAATGAATTAAATATTCAATTAAATCCTTTCTTTAGTTCAAAAAAGAGAACTCTTGATCAAATCTTTGATTGCACGAATTACTCCACCTACCTCTTCAGTTCAAAAGGTAACTCCAAATCACCTCTTTAGTTCAAAAGGTAACTCATAATCAGCTATTCAATTAACCAAACTTTATCTCCTCTCTCCTAGTTGAGGAGGTGGAGTTTACTAATGGCTTCTCCAGTTCCCTTTAATCTCAACCGTTCATCCTCCTGTCTCTAGGATTGATCTCAATCGTTCATATCATTTCCATATTCTATATAATCAACCATTCATAACCATTTGAAGGATCCAAGATTTCAAGCTTACATGCGTCATTACTCTATCATATTGGTTCAAGCATCAAGCCTTCTTGAGATCAAAGCATTCAATATCATATTATCGATGCTCCCAAGTCATAGACATTGCCCACACCAATACTGAGCACCACACAAACAACATTTCAGAAGGAGAAGAGAGAGACAATAGAAGATTCAAGATTTGTTGGTTTGCATTTGTTTGTATTCCTCCTTTATTACTTGTTATTTTATTGTTCGTAGTTTCATTCTTAGTAGTAATTGTTTAATTTCCCCCATTGCAAATCGGTGCTACTAACCCCCTCGTTAACTCGAGATTGTGGAACAGGACAACAACAGTGACATTTTGGTGAACCCGACGTGAATCAAACAACCCAAATATCACTTATAGATGACAGACATGACTTTTTGGCCTTATCCGTACAACTAGAGAATTTATTTTTTATGTTTTTCTCGATATCCTTGTAATTTCACAATCGATGATATTTTATCGCAGTTGACAAAAATCTGCCGCAATCGACTGGTTTAATGCTGCAATCAATTTGAGGGTTTCGTAATTATTTTCAGTCATTATTCAAATCTCTATTTTATTTCTTTATGCCGCAATTGATATCAGTTTGCTGCAATCGAGCATAGTTTACCGCAATTGATTGATCCATGCCGGAATCGACAGCATCTTTCCGCAACTGAAAGTGCTTTACCACAATCGACAACATCTTGCTGTATCTGACAAAACTTTACCGCAATTGACAGAAAATTATTGTAGTTGACAGAATTATTTCTTATCTGATCCAAATTCACTATTTTTCTGTTAAAATCTTATTGTTTTCCTCGTTTCAGTGCAAGATTTACCAATCACTTATGGCCAAGAGGGTAATCAGACGGATCCCGGGTGCTAGATCACTAAGAGCTACCATAAGAAGGACCACTAAATACCACACACAACAAAGAGACATCTTGGCCATCACCGCAGAAGATCAAAGCAAATCCAACAATAGATATCTTGATTCTATCAAATGTTTCACAACTAAGTACAAGGTCACAATTAGTCTTAACGGTCTTAACAATTCTGGAGTTGTTGGATATTCTTCAATTCTTCATTAGACAATTTTGATAGTAATCACTTTTTTGATAGCTTGTGGCAAGGAAACAGTTAACAAAACAAACATAAAATTCATTCATTTGTGTTTTAGTGCTTAAAATGAAAATTGCATGCAAACATCTTGAACCTTACATTTCTGATTTGGTGCTTAAATTGACGTGGTGGTTAAGAATTGAACAAAGGAAAACAATCTTTCAAATTTGGTGTATTAGAATTGAACAAGCAAATCATCATCTACTTTAGACTTAAAATTGAACATTCGTGCTTTTATGGGTGATTAACTTAGTTCACACTTCAAATTTTGGGGTTTAATCAATTAACCTTGTGTCTTGAGTCCTTGGTGCGCTTGCACAATCTGTTAGATTTAAAGCATTTATAATTTTTAGAAAGGCATGTCTAGGGAATGTGCTTCTTCCTCGGAGAATGACCTTAAACCATTCATCCTTCTAATTGGTATATAAACAAGATGCTAACCAAAGTTCTGTTTTATATCTGCCAAGCTTGGGCGAGGTGTGTTGATGATAGCCTGGATCGGGTGAATATCCCTAACTCTCCAGCATGGTCAACTAGGCTCTTAAGTGAGTCACACATGTACAAACCGATTAGATAGATGCCACATACCCTACTATAACCTTGTTAAAATAGAGGGCAACCCAATTCACCTCCAAACAAATACCTTACTCTAGTGCAAGGGTTTCAAAATTTTCCCCTAAGATTCCCAACATATGTGTTCCAAGGTATTGTGTTAGTGAAAGAGATCTTCACTAGCATGACAACAATATTTGGCAACGACAAAAACATGGGTGCCTACGTCGTGGACCTTCGTGTCCTAGTAGTGTGACTCTTGTTATGTGAGCTAACGAACATTCAAGTATTAGTCCTATAACATTATATTTGAAGCCAAATTTTGACCCAGATTAATCTATTTGTCCTTGTCTCAAGACCCATGCTAGATTAACAAACACATTGTCTATCATGCTTGTTCTATGATAAATTTCTAAAAATGCAAAACCAACATCAAGAACTGTCAAAACGAGTCCAACATGTTCAAGTCTAGGTTGTCAACATCAAAACTATTATGCAATCAGAAACCTTGTTCCAGAAATCAATTTTACCATATAGATAAGCCAATTTGAGATCATTTTTAGACTGTCTCCCCTTTGGCGCAATTGACATAATTATACCACAATCGACCTTCTTATTTCCACACTAGAACCTTTAATTACCACAATCAGTGATTGATTACTACAGTTGACCTATCACTATACCGCAACCGGTGGAAGTTTGCCACATTTTGGCAGGAACTTTGAACAACTTGTTTTTACCTGAAAACCTTGGAAAGATTCCCCATTTTGTGTAAAATATCAATGTCTATCCCAAAAAAATGTGAAGAACATTGTGTGGATCTCTAAACATTAAAGATCATCCATTCTTTGAAAGTACGATTATTGTCTAAACATTGTTAGTTCAAAAGTTTAGACTCGATTATCTTGATCCCGTTATCTCAAAATCATCAATCTCTATCAATGACTTTGTCCAAGGCAATAGTCAGAATCCATATATTATATCACCAGTTCTTTTGAGATCAAGATAGATCAACATTTGTCCCTAGAATTAACCTTGTCCAAACATAACTCGGACACTCCTAAAAAGTTTATCCTTTTCTGTTTGCTTTATATCACTTGTTTTAGTCAAAAAATCTGGACAACACTATGTCTCACACACCTTATGGAGGTCCTTACACTACGTCGGAGGCTAAGACTCAACCTGACAACTCCTATATAAACTGATTCCTCCCATGGGAACAAGAACAAGAGGATGACCCTTTCAGAAACACTAGTCCTACTCTTTTCATTAAGAATCCCCATAGACCAACACTGTTCCATGATGTCACAGAGGAGGAGCTCGAAGACATAGAGAAAGATGCCTATTCAACACAAGTAGTTGATGTTGTGGTAAAGAGAAATCCAGAAAGGTTTTTAGCCATGTTGATTAACAAGGGATTCAAACTCCCTGCTGAATTTAATGTGTCAACAATATGGCTCAAGAACCCTCTTGTAGGTCAAAACACCACTCGACCCTCTCAAACAGAACCTATGATATCCCAAATCTTTCCATCTTTGATGACAACGACATCAGCGCAGACTGTGTCAAAATAGACTAGCTCTATAAATCAAGCTAGTACATCCTCTACACAAAGCATGATAAGATCCCAAATAAGTGCACCGATGGTCACTAGTGTACCTCAAAATTCAGCCTCATGGCCTTTTTCATCAAGCTCTCATGCTATTTCCTCAATTCCACAAACAAGCAATAACCTTTTTGTGATTATTATGATACTACAGTCAGTCCTTGCTAGCTTTGGGCTCAATACCTCACTCCCACAGGGATCCATCTTTGCGGGTCTGACATTCAATCAATGTCCACCCAAGGTTACACCTTTTCTTCTACAGAGATCACAAAAACCCCAGCAGCAACAACAACCACAACCGAATCAATCTTGGACCAATCAAATGCCTTAGAATCAACATCACATGTTGGGGAACCAATATCAAGTCCCAAGGGCTAGATCATATGTCCCAAATCAAGGGCCACAAAGTTGAAACCTCATACCTACTACAACATAGAGGTATAATTTCACCAATATTCCTCAATCTCAGACAGACATGTTAATCCAGCAAGTGCAGAGTCTTCAAACCCAAATGATGGACATGCAGAATCAAGTGCAAACCAAGTCCTACACCACAGAGGATTTGTACCCATACCCCTTTGATCATTCATTTCATGTGTCTCTGTTTCCCACTCATTTATCGGTACCCAAGTTTGACAAATACAGAGGCAACACCAACCATGTTGAACATATCAGAGAATTCTTTTCTAGTTGCATTGAAGTCATGCATGACGAAACATAACTAATGTGATTGTTCCCACAAAGTCTAGCTAGACCAATAGTGGAATGGTTCTCACACTTACCTCATGACATCTTGTCTTGGGGAGAGTTGGCTGAAAAAATCATTACTCACTTCTATCACAATATTGAACGCAAGGTCAGCATCAAGGACCTCTATGACATTAAATAGAAAGATGGAGAATCCTTTGTGAAATTCCTACAAAGGTGGAGGAACACTGCGAATAGAATAACATATGACATTCCTGAGAAAGACCTCATAGTCATGTTCATTGACAATATGATCTCAGATATGTATTTACCATAGAATTACAGCTGACTCCTAACTTCAAGAAACTCATCAAACAAGGAGTTTTCTATAAGAAAAACCTGGTCAAAAGAGACATCCTTGTAGATCCTACCCAGACAAACATGAACAAAATTGCAATGGCTAAAGCCAAGTGGTGGAACAAGAACAAAAATGTCACCAGTGGTGGTGTCATTGATGTAAAGACGGTCAACTATGCCCAACTAAAGGTATCACTGCAGGGCGCACCTATGGAAAACTAGAAACCCATGGTGCCCACTCAGCAAATGCACAATCAAAACCAAACCCCCATGTTCAAGTAGCAAGGGTGTCAAATAATCAACCACTCACACAATTCCCACAACAATTTTCATTTCCTAAATGAGACTACACACCATTAGGGGAGTCGATAGAATCAGCCTTAAGAAAGATGATACAATCTAATGCTATCACTCTGCTTGAAATCAGAGAATATGAACATGGTGATGTAAAACCAAAGTGGTACAATGTCAATGACTTTTGCAAATTTCATCGGGTAAAGGGACACAAGACACCCAACTGTTATCGATTGAAAAATGTCATTCAAGACCTAATTGACACGAGGTTTATTGATGACACTAATAATTAATCAAAAGGCACCATTGATCATATAATCTTCAACGACACATTGCATGATCACAACAAAGGGAAATCCTCTAGGTCTAGTGGATAGTCAAAACAAGTAAACTACACTTATTCTAATGCTGATAACACCATTGACTGCATCAACCCTTCAGATAGTCGTGTGGCTACTATTACTATCAGAGACCCAGGTGCTAAATGTGTTGTCACCATGCGTCATACCAAATTTTTCTTGCAAGGAGTGCCTTCTACATCTATTATACTAGCTAGCTCTCCAACAGTCTCCGATCCACAGACCAGCCTTGTGGATCAGCTAAAGCGCACGCCTTCCCAAATATCTATGTTCGACCTTTTTGCGCATATTCTCGCAGCACAAGAAAGCTCTCGACCAAGCACTTTGGAAAGATTCCAAACCATGGTTAACCACATAGCTTCCAACAAGAATGCAACCTTTACGAACCATGATGTGCCACTGCACAAGCCTTAGCATAACGATCCTTTGCACTTGCTCATCCAAGTTCACAAACACGCAATCTGTAGAGTCCTCATTAATGGTGGAGCAGGACTAAACATTTATACTTTGAAAGTAATCAAACACTCAGGCTATTCTAAATCTAGCATTGATGTCACAAGGAGAATCAATATCAAGGCCTATGATGAAGAAGAAAGGTCTTCCAAAGGTATCATCATACTACTAGTCTGAATAGGTCCAGTCATCAAGAACACCCCGTTCCAAATCCTAGACCTAGATTTGGGATATAACATGTTACTGGGAAGCCCATGGATCCATAAGATGCAAGTTTTACCCTCCACATATCATCAGTGCATCAAGTTCCCATACCAGGGGAAAAATTATCATTGAAGGAGATTCAAACCCGTTCCAATACTGTAACACCATTAAAATCAGTACTAACAATCAAGTGCCTTCAAACCAGGAGGCAAGCATCCCTTCCACCTCGAATTCTATTCCTAAGGATGTCACAAGAAGAGCGGGGAAGATATCCATCATAGACAAAGGATGTGTTGAATATAGTTATGAGGATGCTTTTACTATCACCAACATGCCTCAAAGCCCAAGGTCATACGACATGCCACAACAAGTGACGACACTTGAAACCTCAAAACCTGCTCTATTTAGATGCCTACCCACCACCTTTGTCAAGTGGGGAGACATTTCAAAAGAGAGCCCTTTTGATCCATATATAAACTCATGGTTGTATCAAGACCCACAAGATACACTTCAAACATGCATACCCGTGTCAACATATGGAGTCAACTTCATAACGCTGCAAAATTTTGGGTGTGATGATATGAATGGTCTGGGGGCAAGACAACAAGTTCTAATGGAACTGTCTTTACCTCCAACCCAAATAAATAAGAGAGGGTTGGGCTATGGGAAAAACAAAACCAATCCTACCACCCGAGACATACACATTGATTAAGAACAAGTAGCAGAGTTACACTGGGGGCAAAACTTGGAGCATGCCTTGATTGACAATACACTCCAACAATTATTTCCATATGAAGTGGGAACCTCTTACTCCCTATTAAAACTTAACCAAACTATCCAAGATAATAAGGAAAGTGAGACATCCGATGAGCATTCTAGCACAACCGATTCCCATGAGTACAAGTGAAGATCCCTCCATAATTCTAAACCAGCCATCCCAGACTATTCCCCTTGGTCAATTAGTACTATACACCTTGAGGATATGTTCGACCAATTAACCATAAAGGACCAATCATGTATCAATAAGCATATCAATAACCATTCCTTATGTGGTGCATCCACATCACACTCCTGATTCATCAGAACCATCACTGCTGTCTCATTTAACCAAGAAGAGACATCCCCCCGCAAGGACCTTTGTCTAGTACACCCTGAACTAATAGAATAGGATCAACAAGGATGACCTGATATAGATCTCTTCAAAAATGATGAGGCTATCACAGACTTCATGGGACTCAAAGAAGGCATTCCATCAGGGGACCACAAATAAGGTTTCTTTATTGACCTTTACAGATCAACCTAATTTGGGGAGGAAGCTCCTCTTTCCAGTAAAAAAAGCTAAATAAAAAAAAAAAGAACAGTCAGTAAGTGAAAACCGCAAGGCACTTTCGAACACAAAAAAATGACAAAAAGACAATAAAAGATGTATCTTTTAGTGAAAACCTCACTGAAGCGCTAGAGGATGGAAAGCATGACCTCCTCCCCTTGATAGAGGAAAAGTCAGCTTTACTAGCTGAGGAGACAAAAGAAGTCAACCTAGGTGATGAAAAGAACCCAAAGAATATCTACTTGGAAAAATCACATACTTCAGAGGAACAAGAGTAGTTCATTAGCTTCTTCAAAGAAAGGGAAATCAACTTTGCATGGTCCTACTCAGACATGCCAGGCCTAGATACAACTCTTGTGTTGCATCACTTACCAATGTTACCAAATGTTAAACCTGTCAGAAAAAGTTGTGAAAGATGCATCCACATGTAGCATTACTTTTCAAAGAAGAGTTGAAGAAACTCTTAGATGCTAAATTCGTACGACCAATCCCATACATAGAATTCATATCTAATCTAGTGCTAGTAACCAAGCATAGTGATCATATCCGCATTTGCATAGATTTAGAGATCTAACAAAGCTTGTCCCAAGGATGACTTTCCTTTACTGAATATTGACATGATAGTAGATCTCATAGCAGGGCACCAGATGCTATCACTCATGGATGGCTTCTCAAGATATAACCAAATAAGGATTGCACCAGAAGACCAAAAACAAACTGCATTTACATGTGCCTAGGGCACTTACTATTGAAATGTCATGCCATTTGACCTTAAAAATGCAGGAGCAACATATCAAAGGGCTATGACCACAATCTTCCATGATCTCATTCACAAAACAATGGAATACTATGTCAATGACATACTTTCCAATTCAAAGCTTAGAAAATATCATCTACATGTATTGGGACCCATATTTGATAGAATGCAAGAATACAAAGTTTGACTAAATCCAAAAAAGTGTGCATTCGGGGTCACTGTAGGAAAGCTTTTGGGATTCATTATATCACATCAAGGCATAGAGGTAGACCCAGAAAAGGTCAAGGCCATATTGGACATGCCACCACCGACCAATCTAAGGCAACTAAGGGGTTTACAAGGTAGGCTCCAATCCATAAGGTGTTTCGTCACCCAATTAGAAAATAAGTGTCATCCATTCCAACATCTACTACATAAGGATGTGGCATTCATATAGAGAGAACAATGCGAGCAAGCATTCCAAATATTCAAGGATTATCTATTAAAGTCTCCCATATTGGTGCCACCTGTTCAAGTCAGGCCATTACTTCTATACATCTTGGGAACTGAGTCAGCACTAGGAGTGCTCTTAGCACAACATGATGACCAAGGAAAGGAGAGAGTTGACTACTATCTCAGCAGAACCTTGGTAGGATATGAGCTAAACTACTCGCCAATTGAAAAATCATGCCTCGCAGTAGTCTTTTCTTCCCAGAAGATGAGACATTACATGTTGAGCCATTAAACCAAGCTGATAGCACACATTGATCCCTTGAAGTATTTACTTAGCAAAGCAACCTTAACATGATGGATCGCTAAATGGGTGATGATCTTGAGTGAATTTGACTTAGAGTACATGGACATAAAATCTATCAAAGGGCAAGTAATTGCGGACCAACTAGTTGAGGCACCCATACAAGATCATCAGCCTACAGTATCCAACTTTCCAAATGAGTCTATTCTTATAGTACAACCGACAATAGATCTTTGACAACTATACTTTGATGGATCATGCACGAACCATGGAGCAGGAGCAAGGATAGTGCTCATTACCCCAAATAATGATGCGGTACCTAAATCTTTCTGACTCAACTTTCCATGCATAAACAACATAGCTGAGTACGAAGCTCTAGTCATCGGAGTGAAGAAAACCATACAATGGCGAATCAAAAACCTCAAAGTCTATGGTGATTCATAATTGGTCACCATCCAAGTAAACAATGACTACATGAAAAAACATGAGAAACTAATCCAAAGAGCAGATGGACAGGTTGCATGCTTCATTCCACTTCATTGTATTCAAGAAAGTACCCAGAGTTCAAAACAAAGTAGCATATGCGATGACTACCATAGTATCCTTGATCAACATGCCAGACAACGAGACTCGATTCTAGTTTTTGGTAGAGAAACTCATGATATCAGCACATCAAGAACCAATAACAGAATCAACATAAGTCCTTGTTGGTCTTGAAAACCCATGGTACTATGATGTATACAATTACCTCCAAAGTAGTGTCCTCCCTCCTGATTTGTTTAGGAACCAAAAGAAGTCCCTCATTTTCCAAGCCTCTAGGTACACCCTTTTCACTAGTACTCTATATATAAGAAGTCTAGATGGAATGCTTTTACAATGTCTCACTTCCACAGAATCCCAGAGAACCTTGTACGAGGTACATGAAGGAATTTGTGGAACCCATGCTGTGGCAATAGCTTAGCAAAGAAGATTACACCAACCTTGTCTAATGGACATAAGTACATCATTACAGCAACATAGTACTTTACTAAATGGGTGGAAGCCATTCCTCTCACCTACATCACTAGTAAGAAGATCTCCATGTTCATACTCAACAACATCATCTATCGGTATGGAATTCCTCAAACCATACTAAGAGATCACGCTACACCTTTCCAAAATCAAGATATTGAAGATATCTATGAACGGTTCCACATCAAACAAGGTTTCTCCTTGTTCTACTATCCCCAAGGGAATGGTCAAGTTGAAGCAACAAACAAAACCATACTAAAGATATTAAAGAAAATAGTCAATGAATTAGGGTGAGACTGGCATTTACAGCTTAGTCCCACACTATGGGGCATACAGAACTAGCATGAGAACACCTACAAGAGCCACTCCTTTCTCACTAGTATATGGATCAAAAGAGATCCTACCCCTCGAAGTAGAAATCCCATCCTTGAGAATATCATTAAAAAATATCATTCCAGATGAAGACTACAGAGTAGCACGGCTCAGTGAACTAGAACTATTGGATGAAAGGAGACAAAATGCACTCAACCACTAACAAGGCTATCAGAATCACCTTAGAAGGAACTATCACAAGAAGTTGAGACCACGAACATTTGAGGTAGGAGACCTCATACTTATGGAGAATCAAAAGAACCAAGAAGAAAGGGTGAAACCAGGAAAGTTCAAGCCTAACTGGCAAGGATCTTATGTCATTATCACATCTTGCAAGAGTGTGGCATACCAGCTGGAAACACCAAAAGGAGATCAACTCCCAGGATACATCAATAGCATGCACCTTAAAAGATTCTACGCTTGAGGTTGTTGATCTCTAAGTTTTGTTGATCATTAGTGTCCCACACTTAGTCATTTATCTAGGCAGTTTAGCCTGTCATCACTGTGGCTGAGCTATCCAGTATAGGCCAAGCTATTCAGCATAGTCATTTCTGAGCAGTTGATGGTTTCTAAGTGACTCGACAATCAAGCAAAAGTTGATCATGTTCATGCCGAGCGCTAGAGTCTTAATGTGCCAAGCAAGAGAGTTTTGACATACATGTTAGGAATGGCACAAACTTAAAGGTAAATTGTTTTGGGCTGACTTGTTCATGCATTTAATGATTTCAACAGAGTTAATTACACATTAATTATTTGGTCCCAATGCGTTGCATGGAGCCAATCAGAAAATTGGAATGCCCAGGTGGCATAAGCATTTGATCATGATCGTTGATCTAGATTTAGATGCCAGATTTGTAAAGTATATAAGATTGCTTCTTCAACCCTAAAAGGTGGTGTAAGTGTGTATGAGAGGAGAAGTGTATGCATACATGAGAGATGCACAAAGGGTTATTTTGATAGAAGAAGCATAGATCTATCAGAGTGAAAGAGCAGTGAGCAGCAAAGTAAAGACATATCTAATTATTAGATAAGAGAAGGTATTGGAAAGAGGAGATTCATTATCAGCATCAGAGTGCATAATGAAGGATCAATTCTTGAGTCATTCTAACTAGTGTATTATGTGAAATCTCTTAACATAGTGGTTCTAACAAACCTTTCTACATCTCTTAGCTGAGTGCTTACTTTGTTGTAAGTTTAAATCCTTTTACAAGGTAGATTATAATGATCTATAGCTCTTAACCAGGAAGACCTTTAACCAGGTAGATTACATATTATGATCAAACTTTGTAGCCCTAACAGGCACACTTTATTGCTGCAGTAGTGAAGATTTTTGTGGGTGTCATCCCCACCCCAGTTTTACCTTATTGGGTTTCTGGGTTGCCAAAATTCTGTGACTTGAGTTATTTATTTACTATCATGGATGCTACTATTGATAGATCAATTACATTTATGCATGGTTGTGGATCAGTTTTGTTTTAAAGGATAAAATTTTTCAGATCTGATTGGGTGTCATCCCCACCCTAGTTTTACCTTATTGGGTTTCTGGGTTACCAAAATTCTGGGACTTGAGTTATTTATTTACTATCATGGATGCTACTAGTTGATAGATCAATTACGTTTATGCATGGTTGTGTATCATTTTTGTTTTAAAGGATAAAATTTTTAAGATCTGATTCACCCCCGCTCTCAGTATCTTGCTTTCCCATATTGTATTTCCAACAATTTCTATCAAAGCGCAATTCTCCTACAAAAGGTTTTAATTAGCTTGAGAGTATAGATCTTGAGATGGTTATTTACAAATTGGGTAAAGTCATTGAGAATCAAAAGATTGAAATTCAGCTAGCATTACATCATCTTGAGATTGCAAGATGAGAACTAAAGAAGTCCTTGCAAGCAAGGAAATATTTGGCCAAACAAATGAATGATACTTATTATCAGGAAGAAGACACTGCAAATCTATTTCAGAATGGAAACTCTACTAAGAGCAATGCAGCAATTGCAGATCTACTAGAAAGGAACAATACATTGTGTGAAGAAGTCAGAAACCTGAAAAGAGAACAAGAAATGCAAATAGTAAGACTATGTGAAGTAGTGGAACAAAAGAAGAAAGCTGAAGATGACAAAGCTATGGCTAAAGAAGACAAAAGAATGATGACCATCAAACTTGATGAAAGGACACACGAAGTACAAATGATGACAAACAATCAGGTTGACATGATGAATCAACTGCTACTTGCAAATCAGGAGATCAGTAGGAAAGATATGGAAATGATAAATCTGAGATCTGAGAACAGTCAATTGAAAGATGAATTGAGATCTAAGAAAGAATTGAATGAAAGATTGAATAGACCCAATAAAGCTTTGACTCATTTTGAAAACTTGATGGAAGCATCAAGGAGATCTAAATATTATTCTGGATCAAGTCACATCAAACAACACGCATCTACTGAGAAAGGAGAATCACCTAAGATTGGTGAAAAGAGGAATGCAAAGTCAAAGAAAAACAAGCCTGTATGCCACCACTGTGGAAAATTAGGACACAACAAACATCTGCCGAAGCAAGAATGGTAAGTCCAATCCTAAACCTAAGTTCAGTGGTTATTGCTTTAACTATAAGAAGTTTAGACATCAAGCACATGAATGTTGGGAAAAGGAAAATAATGCACCTCCCACACCTAGATTCAATGGGTATTGTTACAACTATCAAAAATTTGGACATAGAGCACAAGATTGCAGATCTAATGCTAAACAACAATGGACATCAAAGACA
>MU224399.1:383227-393660 GCA_018584345.1 Thuja plicata
AATTCTTTACCAAGGATAACCAACAGCTTATTGAGAATTTGCAACTAGCTTTGAAGTCAACAGGGAGTACATTGAGTATGGATGCTAGTTCTAGCTCCTTACATTTTGACAAGTTGACTCATGCACAAAGGAGATTAGCTGAGCTTATGGCTGAATATGGCAGAATAAGAGCAAAGTTAATAACTATTTAGACTGCCTTAATACCTCATCTAGAGGTTATAAAGAAGGAACTTAAAGCTGCAAATGAATAAGTCAAGAGGGATTCTCATCTCTCTACACCAGATAGTTTGGTAAGTCTAGCTGTCGAGCTAGAAATTAAGGTACAAGTTATGAAGTTTGTAAAGGATAGTTGGGATACAACGTTTGCACTAACATTACAACTTCATAAGTTGTTTTTGGATAAGTATGACTTAACCCCTGCAGCTATCAGTGATAAAAACAAGGGGGAATCAGATAAGGAAATGGATAAACATGTGTAGAATCAAGCATAATATTTTGTAAGGCATGAATATTATGTAAGTATGAAGTATAATCTTAGGGGGGAGTACGTTGTGTACTAAGGTAAAATTTTGTGGATGTAAAGAAATGGTAAGTGTGTTTTTGCCACTAATATCAAAGGGGGAGATTGTTGATCTCTAAGTTTTGTTGATCATTAGTGTCCCACACTTAGTCATTTATCTAGGCAGTTTAGCTAGTCATCACTGCGACTGAGCTATCCAGTATAGTCCGAGCTATCTGGCATAGTCGTTGTTGAGCAGTTAATGGTTTCTGAGTAACTCGAAAATCAAGACAAAGTTGATCATGTTCATTCCGAGCGCTAGAGTCTTAGTGTATCAAGCAAGATAGTTTTGACATACATGTTAGGAATGACACAAACTTGAAGGTAAACTATTTTAGGCCGACTTGTTCATGCTTTTAATGATTTCAACGAAGTTAATTATGCATTAATTATTTGATCCAAAAGTGTGGCATGGAGCCAATTAGAAAATTGGAATGCCCAAGCGACATAAGCATTTGATCCTGATCGTTGATCTAGATCTAGATGCCAGATTCGTAAAGTATATAAGATTGCTTCTTCCACCCTAAAAGGTGGTGTAAGTGTGTATGAGAGGAGAAGTGTATGCGTACATGAGAAATGTGCAAAGGGTTATTTTGATAGAAGAAGCATAGATCTAGCAGAGTAAAGACATATTAGATTATTAGATTAGAGAAGGTATTGGAAAGAGGAGATTTGTTTTCAGCATCAGAGTGCATAATGAAGGATCAGTTCATGAGATATTCTAAGTAGTGTATCAGGTGAAATCTCTTAACAGAGTGGTTCTAACAGACCTTTCTAAATCTCTTAGCCTAGTGCTTACTTTGTTGTAAGTTTAAATCCTTTTACAAGGTATATTGTAATGATCTATAGCTCTTAACTGGGCAGACCTTTAACCAGGTAGATTACATATTGTGATCAAACTTTGTAGCCATAATAGGCACACTTTATTGCTGCGGTAGTGGAGATTTTTGTGGGTGTCATCCCCACCCCAGTTTTACCTTATTGGGTTTCTAGGTTACCAAAATTCCATGTCTTGAGTTATTTATTTACTGTCATGGATGCTACTAGTTGATAGATTAATTACATTTATGCATGGTTGTGGATCAGTTTTGTTTTAACGGATAAAATGTTTAAGATCTGATTCACCCCCCCTCTCAGTATCTTGCTTTCCCATATTGTATTTCCAACAAAGGTCTCAAGATTATGACACTTATCTACATTTCCAGAAAATACAAAAACATCAAAAAATACATAAGGTTGCCTTGGTGAAAACCTGGCAAACAGGCACCTTGGCGAAAACCAAATTTTTATTTTTTTAAAAAGAAGAAAAGTAGAGAGAAACAGAATCACTCTCTCAGTGAAAACCTGGAAAACAAGAACTATTGAGCAGGTACCTTGGTGAAAACCTGGCAAACAGGTGCCAAGTGTTCAAATCCAGCTTCACCATCAATGACAAAGATCAAAGCTTGAGCATCCTACATGCAAGATTGGCTACCCAAGCTATTTTTAGAAGCACAAACTCCTTTGAGAATCAAACACTTATCTATGGTTTGTATTGGTCCACCAGACTAGGGGTTAATTCTAAAAGTCTTGAAAATATCCCTAAAAAACTAAAAACTCATCAAAAATCCTAAAAGGAGAAAAAAGTCCTGAAAAAATCAGTCTTCATCAAAAAAATAAAAAATTGCAAAATCTCAAAGCAATAAAACCAGCTCCGTTATCAATAAAGTGAATGGTGATCAGGCCAATCAATCAATGTCAAAATCATTAGCTTTGGAAATCAACAATGGACTCACATGACTCAGCTTTATCAGTTATCCAATCTATCAACAAGCGAATGATGATCAAATTCAAGCCAATCTATCAAAGGTCAAAATCATGAGTTTCACAAGTCAAAAATGGACTCATATGACTCAGCTTTATTAGCTATCCAATCTATATTCAAATCAATCCAAATCAATCAATCAATTAATCAAACAAAATAATTGTCTTACACAGTGATGGATATGCTCAAAACCAGATAGATCAGTCTTATATGAGTCATCCATTCCTGAAACTAGACACAATCAAGCATTAGAGAATCAAGCAAATGAAGGAACAATAAACTTCTGACTAGGTCAGTCATGTCAATTGAATGTCAGTCTATCTTTCGCGGTTATGTTCTTACGTTACTCCAGGATACCACCAAGTGATGAGAGTAGCTATGATGGATCATGATCTTATTTTCTTTGATTTTTGTTTGTGGAATGTTTCATTTCTATTATGGGTAAATGATGATTTAGGATAAATGTGGTAGTCGTTGTCACTTATCTGGTAGCCGCGTAGTTCCACGAACTGAGCTTAACCCTAGGAAAGAATTGGACAATCCTTTTTTGTTAACTTCTTGTTCCTACCAATAGAATCATAACGATATCCAGATGGTTTATATATGGGTGCATTGGATTTCTATCTTGGTTTTCTCTTTCTTTTCAAAATCAAGAGATCACAATGTTATCTAGATGGTCTGTATCTAGGTGCATTGGATTTCTATCTTTGTTTTTATTTTATTTTGGATTGTTCAAAGAGCATAGTGGTATCTAGATGGTCAATATTTGGGTGCATTTGGTTCTCTGTCTTTTCAAAATTAGAGATCATAGTGGTATCTAGATGGTCAATATCTGGGTGCATTTGGATCTCTTTCTTTTCAAAATCAGAGAACATAGTGGTATCCAGATGGTCAATATCTAGGTGTATTTGGTTCTCTTTCTATTCAATCTCTCTACTCCTTTTGGTTATCAAGAGATCATAGCATTATCCATATGGGAAATATCTAGGTGCATTGGATGCTCTTAGATTTTCATAATAAGGTGCAATTATGAACAAAATTGGAAAACTTGACAGTGACTTGGGACACCCATCCTGTTCTGTCAGTCCAAATCTATCAATCGATCCCAGAGATTAATTTCCCACTAACTTTCTTGTAGTTAACACATGCATTACTCAGATCTTTTGTGCATAGTAGATTGCATTCATTCATTTATGTCCATAAGAAAACAAAAGAAAACAAAGCATGTGCATACATTGTACTCAACATCAAATGCTTCCATAAACATCATCATATAAACATGCATTTCAAAAAGCACCATCCTGCAAACACATGTTAGTATCATAGGAAAGTAAATCATACATCTAAGAGTTTGCATATATAGAATCATATTGCATACATTTCATCATAATGCATCATCATGTAGAACCATACATAAAGCAAGTAAAAATTGCACATCATTTAGAATATAAGCATCATCTCATATAGATCTCAATGCTTGAGTATAATGAATGGTCGCAAGTATGATCATCATAAGGTGATCAACATAAATGTCAATGAATATCAGTATATCAAAGATACAATAAATAATACAACATTAGAATATATCAATGGATCATCAATACAAAAATGGTACAACATGATACAAAATGGACAGTGATCAGATCAACATGAGCTAGCCCCACCCTCGCCGCTAGGTGGACCGGGGGGGTGGCATATCAGGTGCAAACCTATGTTGTGGACTAGGAGCTCCAATAGCACTGCTATAGGACCTCTGGTCCCTACTAGACCTCTATGTTGTTGTGTAACTAGGTACTCACTGTGTAGCAGGAACAACTGCCTCATAATGTCAATGCCAGTACTCAATCTCCCTCCCAGCCTCACGACCCGATCTCCAAATATTATCATGGGCATCCCTCAATGATAGTTCATGTACATTGTCCAAGTATGCTCTCACATCTACCCAAGCTTGTCTCTCCCTGGCCTCTACCACAGTAGCTCTGGCCTCCGCAACATTGACGCTACTCTCCAAAGAAGTAGCTTGTGCCTCAATAATTGTCAACCTAGCCTGAAGATCAGATATCTCTTGTGTGAGTCTCTCCATCTCTAATGGATCATCATCCATCCCACCCATAGCAACATCCATATCACCCTCCTCACCTCTATTCCCCAAACCCTCCTCACTGCTCTCACTACCGCTAGTACTTCTACTCCTAGTGGACAAGCTAGTGCCTACCTCCTCAATCTCCACATCCTCAATCTCCATGTCCTCGGCCACTACCCTCTCCTCAACCCTCTAGTAAAATATAACCTCTGCGAGGATGCACTCTCCTAACCAACTGAGGTGCCTCCTCCTCTAAACCCTCCTCCTCAAGCATGACACTCAGCCCAACCCACCTGCCAATATCGTGACCACCCTTAGTCCTCACCCTCCCACCAATACCACCAGGCCTAAGATCATCTCCACCATCTCTCCCACCACCCTGACCACCATCTCTACCCCGCCCACCATCTCTCCCCTGTCCACCATCCCGACCTCCATCCTGTCCTCCATCTCGGCCACCATCCCATCCTCCATCCCTCCCACCATCTCATCCTCCACCCCTACCTCCATCCCTCCCTCCTCTCCATCTCTGTCGATGCCTCCTCAAAATGGTGCCAACAACAGGATGAGACACATCGGTAAAAGAAATAGGTCGACACTGCTACCACCATGCATATACTGCAGGGTAGTTCCTACAAAAATAACAAGCTCAAACATCAGTATCAAATAGATGATAAGAATAAGTGACTAATCAAAATATATCTACTTCTTAGCGAGCATGAAAAGAGAGATAAAATCAAGCATGGAAAAATCAAAACATATACCTACATCTACAGTGGTTGGTCGCCACATCCAAGAAAAAGGAAGCAAACCCATGAACTTCATCCTAGCAGCATCCAGAGAAATAACGACACCCCACAAAGTAACATCCCTCGATCGGTGATCAAAGTAGGCATATGAATCAAATACATTCTGTCTTTCACCGAATTGGCACAACACCCTGTCGATGTTGTGGAAATCAATCATATGAATGTGGCCGCTAACATGACCAATCAAAAACCTCCTCTGTCGATAGAAGGGAAGGTGTACATCCTCCCCATCCCACATAGGACAATCCCTATAAGGTCTTCAGATAAAATAGGACATCATATCCAACTGCTACCACCAGTACATCAGGTTTCCCATATGGGATTGAACAATAGCTCCATCATACATAAATACATATGGTCTCCCAGGAGGAAGATCATGAGTGCCAACGGGCCTAAAGACAACAATATGCTCCCATGCCCAAATCTACAAGAGAGTTGCACCACATCCAAGAGACTTACCACCAAGGTAAGCCGCATAGAGCATATGAAAATACATATGCGCAGCATACAATGACCCCAGGAATATATAGTATGGTCTCTAACCATACCCTGTAGAACAACACCGAAACCAATAGAGAAACTATGCTAGCGACGATCAGGACCCAAGATCCCACAAATAAAACTACCTAACAAGGTAGTCAACTTTTCTAAACCCATGCCAAACCTGGACCATGGGATATCATATAGATCAGACATGCCAAGCTGATCTTGGGGCAGACCAAATAACTCAGACAAAGCAGTGATACCATGACCTTGGGAATACTCTACAAGAGTGCCCTAGATGGGAATCTGAAGGATGCAATAAACATCCTCCAAAGTAACAATACACTCCCGAGTAGGAAAATGAAAGGTACATATGTCTGAATGCCATCTCTCTAGAAGAACAAAGATCAGACCCCTATTGGTCGTGATCTCAAGCATGTAACATATCCAATATAAACCAATATGTCTGAGAACATCTCTCTCATCCTCAAAAAGTTGAAAGTGGTATACTAACTCGATAGGTCTGGCCTCCCGACAATGCAGAATAGTCCTAGTGTACTGCAAGAAAAAATAGAAAAGCCACATGTTAGTGTCAGGGCATCAACAAAGTATCAGACAAGTACAAAGGCATGCTAGAAATTACCTACAGTATGATTGTTATAAACCACATGCAATTGTGGTACCTTTATACTGATTGCGGCAATCAACTAGAAATTGTGACACTTTTTTTGTAATTGCGGTAATTTAAACACCGTCAATTACGGTACCTTTATCGATTACAATTGCGATATTTAAACCACAATTGCAGCAAAACCACAGTCAATTGTGGCAACATAAAAAAAATTCAAAAAACAATAAATTTTAAATGCAATAAATACAAGCATTAATTACACAAGGACTAAGCTACTCACCGGACGTCCTGTGCCAGCTAGCCCACGAAAGGTCCGAACTTGATCAGATATGTGTACGACTCCCGGAAGGCCTGACAGAGCTCAAAAACAACGAATAAAGCAAAGAAAACTATGAATAAACTCACCCGATGATCAAGAGCTCCAACAATGCAAAGTGACAAATGAATGGCTTTCCAAGCTATTTATAAGGGTTTTGAAAAAACAATAAATCCTACACGACCTTCATTTTATTGTCCCGACCCCTGGAAACTTAAATAGTCGTTATCAGGGGCATATTGAAGTATTTTCACAAGCAGTCAGCTACCCAAGTAATCATTTTTTAGCATCAACAAATTAATGCTCATGTCATGACTTTTCGCTCAAATTTGCTGAAGGGGCATAAATGCACCTGTTATCGTTGGGACAGGATCAAAACAGAGAATCTTTGACACAATGCAACAAGCCACAATGCATCAAAGAGGGGCAAATTTAAACACCCTAAAATGGACAGACTTGCGACTTTACATTAAAAACACTAATTTTCATCTATTAATTAATGATTTTTTAATCATTAATTAATAATTTATTTTCCTCTAAATTTATTCCCCAAATCATCTAATCAAATCCCCAAAATTAATTAAATGACTAATTTTATTTAATTAATTAACCTTGATTGATTAATCTCTATTAATTAATTAAATTTAATTTCCTAAAGTTTAAATTTAAAAATTTAAACTTATTAATTAATTCTTCTAATTAAATTAATTTTATTCAATTATTCAATTCTAAACCAAAAAGAACTCATTTATCTCACATGTTGAATACTTTAATTATTAAAAATGAATTAAATATTCAATTAAATCCTTTCTTTAGTTAAAAAAAGAGAACTCTTGATCAGATCTCTGATTGCATGAATTACTCCACCTACCTCTTCAATTCAAAAAAGTAACTCCAAATTACCTCTTCAGTTCAAAAGGTAACTCATAATCAATTGTTCAGTTAACCAGCCTTTATCTCCTCTCTCCCAGTTGAGGAGGTGGAGTTTACTTATGGCTTCTCCAGTTCCCTTTGATCTCAACCATTAATATCATTTCCATATTCTATATAATCAACCCTTCATAACCATTTGAAGGATCTAAGATTTCAAGCTTATGTGAATCATTACTTTGTCAGATTGGTTCAAGCATCAAGCCTTCTTGTGATCAAAGAATTCAATATCGTATTCTTGACGCTCCCAAGTCATAGACACTGCTTACACAAATACTGAGCACCACACAAATAACATTTCAGAAGGAGTAGAGAGAGACAATAGAAGATTCGAGTTTTGTTGGTTTGCATTTGTTTGTATTCATCCTTTATTGCTTGTTATTTTATTGTTCATAGTTTTGTTCTTAGTAGTAATTGATTGATTTCCCCCATTGCAAATTGGTGCTAATAACCCCATCGTTAACTCGAGATTGTGGAATAGGAAAACAACCATGACATTATGATAAGGGGATTGACCGACTGCATAAGCGGGTTGTGATGGAGGTAGTGACAGTTGCTATTGGGTGTAATACTACTGGGGGAGTGGATGTAAGATTTTCTGTGGTGGCAAAGGTTGTTGGTAGAAGGGTTGTGTTTATTGTGAAGCTTGGTAGGTAGGGCGAGTGTAGGGTTGACCTACATAGGTTTGTTGTGTGTCAGTGCCACAATAAGATGGATAAATGCTTTGTGTGTTCATACCTCTAGATGGAGGAGCAAGATAGTTAATGTGGGCATAAGAACTTGGTTGTTGGGGAGGTGGTATGGTTTGCGTTGCTACGAATGGAGGCATGACCAAGTAATTGGTGAATATTGGTTCCTGAGGTTGGGTTCATCGTGTTGTGAATTGTGTGGTAGAAAATGGGTTAAAAAATGACCGTTGTGCTTGGGTGTTTTGGGCTTAGACCCATGCAATTGATGAAGTTATTTGAGATGTGTGGAGGCCTTGTGTGGCTTGAGTGTTTTAGGAGACTTGTTGGGTTATGATTAGACATGAGGCATCGAGTGGGATCTCGAGACACCTTGTGATGGTATTTTCGGTTGGGCGTGGAATGTAGGACCTTGAGGGAACAAGGGTTGATTAAAGGCTCCTGTAAGAGGCATTCCTCTAGTGAATTGCACTTTCTTCTACAATGGTGGAGGAATGAAGGGTGCTAGTGATGTTGGGGCCAAGGTTGGTTGTGTCATTGTGGGTTGTGTAGAAAGTGGTTGATTAACATGAGGATGGGTAGCGACTATTTGTGTGGTTGTGGGTTGTGTGATATAACCTATTGGGTAACATGAGGTTGGGTAGCGGTTGGTTGGGTAATAGTTGACTATGCGACTCGGGTAGCGGTGTGCTATTTATTGGTTTGAATATTAGAGGCGGTGGAAGGTTAGAGGATGAAGCCCCCATAATGGAAAATGGGGTTGGTTGTGCTACAACATGCACTATGGGTTGGGTGGTGGCTGATTAGAGTAGGTGGGGTATGAATGAGGCAATTTGGGATGTCCTTAGGCATGGATAAATGATTTCTTCCACAAAAGGATTGAACATGTCACTCGAGATGTTTATAGAATGTGCGGGATAGATTGGTTTAAGCCCAGGTGGAATGAGAGTACCCTCACGCTCAAAGTTAGCAAGGATGGTAGCATAGTTTTGGCCTATGATGGAACTAACCATATGTGCATGTATAGGATGACTCATGAAAGTTTCCATGGAGTTCGAGGGAGGGACTTCGTCTGGGTCAACCCATGTTCTATTTTCACTTGTCATCGGGGATTGAAGGAGACCATAGCCTAGTTGGAATCATTTGTTGGGTCGGAAAAAGTAGTGGAAAGGCTATAATCTATATCCTTCATCTTCTTGAATCGTGTTTTAGGTGGCATGAAATGTATGCTCTACAGCGAAAAATTTAGTGGCGATTATTCGCCAATTGGGGAATGTCGCATGTCGGCGAGCGGGGAATTGGCAATTTTTTTTCATATATTAGGTTGACCCTATCGCTCGATAATTATTAATATTAGGACCAATGCCTGAGCCCATCACCCATCGCTTTATTTAATTTTCTACTTTTCTTACACATCATCGCCAATGGAATCTAATTTTTGGTCCCTATAAATTTTAAAAATTCACCTATAATTTATACGCGACCCAAATGGACGGCCTATATTCGCCAATAGTTTTATACATTTATATTTATAGGCCGCCCCAAATTTGCCTGGCATTTTGCAGACGCATGTCTCAACCCGACCCAAATTTGCCAACTTTATTAATCATTCCTTCGTATTGGACAACCCATAATCGCCTCGCAAATAACACAAGACGTGTTAAAATTATGCGGGCATTGCCAAATTTGTATACCTTGACCTAATACCTCCCGCAGAATTCACCAAATAAGGATAGTATAAAAACATTTGATCGATAGCAAAATTTCAAACTGTTGAGTGCAACTGCATACTACATTGGCGAGTAGCGACTGCAATTTAATTTGAGGCAAAGGCAAGTGATACTTATTCTGTGACTCTGTAATTTTGAGTTCATTACTATTTAGTGGTAACTGGTAACCAATGTTTTGAGTTCATTACTATTTAGTGGTAACTGGTAACTAGTTAGGGAACGCTGGTGACAGGGAGACCTCAGACATTATTTTAGGGCCAATATATCCAGAATCGTATTTATATATATTATAGTCTATTGTCACTTCTTCAACAATTTAACATTTTTTTTGCAGTGGAAGTCGTTGGAGAATGGAAATGTCGAACAAAAATAAGGGTAACAAGAATAAGGGTAAGGCTCCTG
>MU224399.1:407268-426270 GCA_018584345.1 Thuja plicata
GGGAAAGATTTACATTTAGATATGAAAGATTAAGGACAATCGATTTAAATCTCTCACACGCATAATACACATAATGCATTTATGGAAATTGCATTAAATATGATTAAAGAAAGAATAATTATTAATTACTAAGTATCTGTGATCACTACTATCAATCAAGGGGCCAGGGCTATTTATAGACAATCTAGTTTCTTTCTTTTTCATTTTGCTTTTGGTAGATTAAGAGTTAGAGTTGCGGGTGGCGGTGGTAGAAATTCTGCCTCTAGTTTTAAGGTTTAGATTTTTAGGTCTTTAGGCTTTCGAGAATTAAAGATGGATACACCAATCCATTTGAGATGCACATCCCCAGATGACCAGAGGTCCTTTTTGGGCAATGTCTCAGAAGAAATCCTCACTTCCATTTGTAGGGAGGTTGGTGGCGACGCTTTTATAAATTTTGTTGTGTTGATGTTATTGGGTCAAGAGTTCCTTGAGAATGTCGACAGATACCACATCTACATGGACATTACATCCTGATTTTTTGTGTCTCTCCTTGACCTCGGAGGACAGAAGGTGGATATGCTGATGCTATTGAGGAAGGTTTTTAAAGAGAAATTCCTAAAGGACGATGTCAATGTTGTTTTTTTTGTGGAATTAGGGGTGGGGATCCCTTGGACAAGAGATATACACAAGCTGTTGGTGCTGGGCATAAATGTGGCCAGACAACCCTTTTTGTTGAACCTCAATGACGAGCAACTAACGTGATACAAGAAATGGGCATGGATTGGGAGGGATTTTCTCTGGAAATGGTTTTACCTTGATGAATTCGACGAGTCAGACTACACATGGCTTGACGAATTCTCAAAGATTATCCTCTCTAGAAAATTCTACTCATATGAAAGGGAAGATGAAGATCCCTGATTCCCTAGTTTACACATACCCGTTACCCTAGTTTTTTGACAATGGACATGCAAAGTTTCACCTTTTTTTATATCGATAAGAAGTTGCCTAGTAGGTTTTAGTTTTTACTGTACGATGTAATTTTTTGAAAATAAAATAAAATAAAATTTCCAAGTTCGTTTCAAATTTCTTTTTATGGGTACAAAAAATGATTCTTAGACTTCTCTGTGATTACAATATTTTAATTAGTTTATTTACCTGTGTATTAGACATTTAAGTATATGCTTAAGCGATGGATTAGTACTTCCATTTTTTAAATTTGAAGACTGAGATTCTGAATTTTTAAAACGATTAAGTTTCTTCATCAGTCCAAAGCAAGTTTCTATTTTTAATTTGCCAATGTGTCATATCGATGTGTGATTATAAGATAGAAATAATTGAATTAAAATCTAAATCCGACTACACTGTAAAACTAAACATTTAATAACATTTATTAAATGTTATAACTAATAAGCTGAAGTTGTAATTTAAAATGATTAAGTGAAACTCACACATGTCCTAGTCACATCAAATGACAAGCCAAAAGTTAATGGGACCCGCGATAGTGCGACAGTGCCGGAGACCGTTGGATGAGCACAGATCAACGGTGTGCAGTGTATTTCGGGCCGAAAGGGAAAAGAAACCCCATTTCTGCAAACCTATTCCGAAATAATGTAAATGAACTCGAATCAGTCATAGAAAAAGTATCACTTACATTTGCCTCAAATTAAAATGCAGCAATGCAGTCGCGACTCGCCAATGCAGTATTGAGTATATAGTTCCACTCAATAGTCTGAAACTTCTGAAACTTTGCTACGATCAAATATAGAGATATCATAGAGATATCAGAATGTTTTTATACTAATCCTTATTTGGAAAATTTGGCGGGAGGTATTAGGTATAAAAATATTTGGGCAAGCCTGCGTAATTATAACACATCTTTTATTATTTCTGAGGTGATTATGGGTCGTCCAATACCTTCCCATGATTAATAAAGTTGGCTAAATTACGTTGGTTAGAGACACGCGTCCATAAAATGCCAGGTGAATATAGGCCATCGATTTGGGGTCACTCAAAAATTATAGGCGAATGTTGTAAATTTATGGGGACCAAAATTTATATTCCATTGGCGATAATGTGTAAGAAATGGAAAAATTAAATAAACCGATGGGCGATGGGCCCGGGCTTTGGACCCGATATTAATAAATGTCAGGCAATAGGGTCAATCCAATATGTGAAAACTATTCGCCAATTTCGGGGTCGCCGACATGCGACATTTGCCAAATGGCGAATAATCGCCACTAAAGTTTTCGTTGGAGGGTACCTTAAGGACTGATGGGATAATTTAGCGTCAAAAGGTTGCGAGTTGCGTTCCCTAATGTAAGCTTAAATGAATATGATTTATCAACCTAAGACAGACTTGTGGTCTTTTGGAAGATGAGATTTTTATGTCAATACAAACCAACCTTTAGATCAAGGTGATAAGGTCACAAGGACAAAATAGGCTACCCTAAACAATGATTGGTCAAAGGGTGAAGGCCAAGGGATGATTTTTGACTTAAGATGTGGGTTATAAGCAACTCAAAGGGATGTGACACTAATTGGTGATACTGACTCAGATGTTCGATGAGGCTTGATTGATTGGATAGTGTTACCTAAAAATGATGACTTGGATGACTAAGGATGACCCTAAAATGCGATGAGGAGGATGCAAGCTTCATGATGAAGAAGAGTGAATGGATAGGTTTATGATGTGTTAACTAGTCATACCTCTCAAAGTTAACAAAGGCGTTGTTTAATTGATATTTTTCCATAAAATGTGAAAGTTTTTTTTGAAGAGGATCTTGTCGTATTTCTCATGCTATTGGGTTTCTTGCTAGATCAATCTCACGATGTGTTGGTATTTCTTGGCCTCTTGATTGGCTACTTTCTGATCTTTGTTTACACGGGCTAGTTGGACTTTCACTTTCTTATGCTTCCCAGAGTCGGACACACGTTCAAGCTTGGTTCTCAACACCCTAGGCGAGGATGGCCTTAAGCTTGGTGATAATGATGAGGTTTGGATTTCTCAAAATAGGCAGTGACTGTGATAAGTTTACCTTGGCTTGATTTGGGGACAACTTTTGGATTTGATTGTGCTTGGGACAAGTGAGAAAACAATCCCGCCAGGGACAAAGCAACCTCATGAGAATAACACTGTTTTGGATTTGATCTCTTTGGAAAAAAAACTTGTAACTTCGAATGTGTATGTTTTGAAAGTGTTTTTCATTGGTTGTGTAACATCGAAAACAAGTACAAGCAACTCTACCTTATGGAATCATATTAGCTTTGAAAACCTTTGCTCAAAAACTTAGGCACACATCCAAGAGCTAATCAGAATACGACCACTGAAGACCACACAATGGGTCTAACAATGTCGTATTAGCCGACTCCAAATGCTCAAGGCGACACAATATGGTGAGTGGCTTAGGGAGGTTACTATCCTCCTTGCACAAATATTATCAAGCTTTCAGAGGTAAACTGTGCAGGTTACTATTTGAGGGTGATTTTTAGTGAGTGTATTTGTTCACAACTATCCCTTGTAAATAGGATTGAGGCTTATAGCCCTACAAGTACTTAGATAATGTAGTCCTGCACACAGGATTGAGACCTCGTAGCCCTACAATTACCAAGCATAAGAATAAATTCTTAGAATAGCTACATCCTCCGAGACTTTAATCTCAAGGAGACTTTTGATTATAGTGGGTTGGAAGAGGCTGGCTTTTTTCCTTGTTCCCACTTGGGTCGTTCTTGCGAGACTTTTTTCTCAAATGACACACCCTCTAGAAAGACAAAATTTGAGCGGTCACAACCATTTTTTTCTTGCACCAACGACTATGAGAGCCAGTGGGAGAGGATATTGTATGATGTGAGGTTGAACTCTAACAAAAAATGTGCAAGTACACCAAAGACTCAAAGCACATGTTTCTTTTTCCCATAAATTAGGCAATGCTTTCTAAGTCTAAAACTGAAATAAAATCGCAAGGGGTGTTGAAGTTGATAAAGGTAACTTCACCCAAGATCACCTGCATGCATAGCTGTTACAAGACAGAAGCAAAAGACAGAAGAAGGAAGAAGGGAAACTATGGCGGCCAATAGGCCAGAGACTGCAAAACCATGTTGACAGAAAAAGCTTCTATATTCAACAATAAAGAATTACAAAATGATCTCCTTAATGAAAGTAAAGAAGTGAATCCTTATAAAAGGAAACACGAAACCCTAAAGGTGAAAACCCTAGAGAAATATAAAGCGCTGCCTAAGTGAAACTTAAGCATAGAGTATAATAGGCTAATAATTAAATGATTTAATTATTAGCTAGCTATGACTACTCTAACACCCCCCCTTAAGTGTAACTTAGGGAGAAGCAAAACAACTAACTACTACAGAAAGCAGGAAAGATGGGTCCCGACAACTAGGCCTGATCAGGCACCCAAAACATAAAGCAAACTAGATGAAGGAAATGAAGCCTTCAATTTAGGGAAAAGGTGTCCCAGAGAAAGGAACAAGAAAGAGCAGGAAGCATCTCCGAAGTATGAACTGAAAACTCTGTCAGAAGAGACTGCTGGAACCCCCACTGAAGTGCATGACCAGGTAGAGAAGACAAATGTCTGAAGAGCTGATCAATCGAACCAGGAAGCAATAGAACCAATAGGTGAACCCCCCCATAATGCTGAACTGGGAGAGGTGACAGGAACACTGAAATGCAATGCCAAAAACATCTGCAGAAGAAGAACCAGGAACACCAATAGTGCAATAGAAGCACACACACAGGATAAAGGGCGGTGTCATCGACACACAGCATGGGCTAATATCGTGGAAGGTACGCTCACTTGACAAAAGTGGATGCGCCTAAAGCGGCATAAACATCATAACCCCCCATGACACTTTATAACAGAGTGCGAGTACTAAAACCATACAAGGTGTGCAAGATCCCAGATATATAGAAGCAGGCACTTTATCTCAGTGTGTTTATAGAACAAAAATACATCAGAAGGAGCATACAAGCTCAGATGTCAGAAAGAAGAGTGAGCTATGAAATCAGAAGAAGAGATCCCAGGACCTGTAGAACCAAGAAATCCACCAGAGGGCATAAACTGCCAAACTCAGAGGAGATAAAACCTAGAGCAAAATCTGGAAAAAAATACATCTGCCACTAAATAGCACACTGAACCAGCTTTCTGACGATATCTCGTTTGCCAAAAAAGGAGTCCGGATGAGCCAGATATGACTCCCAGAAGGCAAAACAAAACATCAGACTTCAACAGCAAAAAATGCTATTGAAATGACAGAACCCAAAACCCTAACCTCCATCATCGGAAAGCGCTTGGAAAGAGATTTCCGACGGTATATGGAAGTCAGAAAAAGACCCCCGTATGCTCAAGATAGAGCAAAAAAGGCCCAGGTACCCCTAGAAAACCAAAAAAGGGTACAAAAGAGCCCCAGGGGCTAAAAAAATTGAGCCCCCGGGTGCATGGCGTGTGCCAGGGGCTTAACCCTAGCCCACAGTCACCATATGACCGGCCGCTGTGCATCATAAGCCCGCGGGGTGTTAAAAGAGCACCACTGGGCGGCTCGGCTGGTGGAGCGGCGCTGCGGTGGCGGGAACTGCAAAGGGCGCGAAGGCGCGGAGGGGGCCGGGGAGGCCGGGCGACGGGGAAGCCGCGGACTGGCGGGGCGGCGGGGGGCCGCGGAGCGGCAGGGCTACTGAGCCGGAGGCGGGGGCTGGAGATAGCAGTGCCGGTGGTGCTGGAGCCGGCATGGGCCGCTGCCGGAGGCACCCGCCGCCGGTGGCGGTGGTGCGGCGGCGACGCCCCAAAAAAAACCATTAACTGCACTTTTTTTGAGCGGTTTTTTTATTTTTTTGAAATTTTTTTCAATCCTGCCTCGTTTTGCGTGTCCATATGGCCCTTAGGAGGCCAAAAAATTCCCCTGATGCCCCGGTGTCCAAAATAGACGTAATTTATATCAATCCTAGGGTTTTTGGGCCTTCCGGACTCAACCGTGAGTTCGGTTTTTGTCCAAAATGCCTCAAAAAATAGAGACCCCCCAGAACTAATAAAAAATGCCAGGAAAAGACTGGCGATCTGCAAACCCTCGAATGCTTCAAAAAGACCAGAACAGCCAGCAACAAGATGGCTCTGATACCATGTTGAAGTTGATAAAGGTAACTTCACCCAAGATCACCTGCATGCATAGCTGTTACAAGACAGAAGCAAAAGACAGAAGAAGGCAGAAGGGAAACTATGGCGGCCAATAGGCCAGAGACTGCAAAACCATGTTGACAGAAAAAGCTTCTATATTCAACAATAAAGAATTACAAAATGATCTCCTTAATGAAAGTAAAGAAGTGAATCCTTATAAAAGGAAACACGAAACCCTAAAGGTGAAAACCCTAGAGAAATATAAAGCGCTGCCTAAGTGAAACTTAAGCATAGAGTATAATAGGCTAATAATTAAATGATTTAATTATTAGCTAACTATGACTACTCTAACAAGGGGTTCTTTTTAGGCGAACATAAATTGATTAAACATTGACAATCAATAGATTGAGAGTGACCATACTCATTTCTCGTAAAGCATCAAGTAGGTGACACTACACATGCACTTATAATTCAAGAAATAATTTTTCTATGATCACATTCCAATAAATATACACCTTACATGTTTGGTAAATTTCTCCAACTCACAACACCATTCTCATTTCAGTAAGACATTGATTATTAATAGAGTTAAAATTTGAGTCCACACCATTTATTGTAAATATTTAAACTCTAGTGAAAACAAAAGTAACAAAAAATTACTTTCCTTTCTCATGTCTTTACCACACACTTAAAATTCAACTTAAAATAAAATTTAGATCTTATTGGTAATTCTTGTGATCAAATTCTATATTATACAAGCTTTGCCAACTTTCTTATGAAATGATTAAATATAAAAAATGAAAGATGCAAGATATTTTTTCCATTAATTCAATCAAAGGTGCAATATAAATTAAAGAAGAATTTGACATATATATATATATATATCGGTAACATACATATATTATATTAATATATAAAAGTATTGCAAAAAGATACACCCTTCAAAAAAGGACCACCTTATCCCTCCAAAGATCATATTACATTTCTGTTATAAAAGGTCTGCCAACCATAGAGCCCACTCGAAAACCCCCAGAACAACACTAAACATATATTATCAACCCTAACACCATATCAACTACTATAAACATTTAAAACTAGCCACTACGAGAAATTGTGCTTTCCAAATAGAGAGAAAATTGGCCATTATCAGCGACATTGTCTAAAAACTGTATAATCTTCAAAAAGATTCAAAAGGCTCTCCAAGACTCTTACCTAAAACTCACCTTCACCTTCTTCACATGGAATGCCCTCCGGGATCTTCTTTGTTTTGGCACATTCAATGGGAATGCCAACATGAATTCATTGAAAGCAAATTCATGGCTACGAATGGATAACTTCAAATCCTCCCATGCCACCAACATTCTCAACCTATTTTCGTCTTTGTCAAATCAACGTGACCAATGAACAAACGACAACAAACCTAGCACCTCCGCATCCTCCCAGTCTTCGAAACACAATTTGACCTATATATTAATTAAACTCACAATAATAATTCAAAATCAAAATAGATTAATACATTTTATAAAATTATAAAAAAAAAAGAACAAGAACATCAGTAATAAATTTAAATCTATATTTTCTTTCAATATGAATATCACATAAAGTTATATCAAACAATATATACTACTTGCCCGTATGTTATTAAGTTTGCTATCATTGTCGACACTTCACCATATAAAAATACCACGGTTCATTGTCTTATAGATTATCTCTGAGCTCATATAAATTAAAAGGCTTCTCTTCTATTCTATAGTGGGGTGAGGTGTGAGATCGGTTGGTGGAAGATACACAAGGAAACTTGGAAAGAAAGAGCCTACATATTTTGCAATAAGAGAACGTTAAAAACAAAATGACACTTCATCATGAAATGTACAACTTATGAGGATATCTGTACTCAATATAAAAAAGATTAGAAGGTTGTCAATATGTACCAATTATTTGAGGAAAAAAGATCAATTAGACAACAAGCTTCCTTATCGAAATTAACAATACAGAGATGTTTTTCTCGATCCATAAACCTTTATTCTCATAGAAGTGACTAAATGAATAAATGAAAGATTTTAATATTTGCAAGAACAAAGGAACCTATAGAACCTCCTAAAATATCCCACCCCAAAATAAGGTGCCACCTTAAATTGAATCACCCATACATTTTAATCTAGTAAAAATCATCCATTCATTATATCCTAATAGATGCGAGCATAAAATGTTTTATCTGCTTTTTGAAAAAATAACTCATAAATCTAATATGTAGATGCCATGTAAGTCGACGCCACAAACCTAATTAAGCCGATAGACTTTGTGTGGGAGATTTGCTCCCTGAAAATTATTTTTTTTGCCAGAAAATTGTCAGCACATTTTTTTTTTCGATTGTGTAGATTTTTTTGCACAAATTTCCATTAAAAAATATTAATATGTTAGAAAGTACTATTATGAGTTAAGTTTACTTTATTCTAACTATTACCAATTTTAATTCCTAGCTTTATGGTCATTTGGTTTGCATATGATATATTCTCAATCTTTCTTTTATACTTCATGAAACATTTCAAAGCTTAGTTTACTTGTGCAAAATATATTCTGAATGTTCCATCTGTTCATCATATCTTTTCCACTATAAATTCGGTTGTCGCTTCTCAATTAATTTGGTCTAGAGACCAAGTTAGATTTGGATTAAGCGAGGAATGGTGCATCCATAATAGAACAATCTTAGATTTAGAAATACTTTTGATTTTTAGGTTTGGTATTAGCTTTTAGATTTGGTATTACTTTTGTTGATTGGTTAGATTAGCTTTTTAATTTATAACATTTTGTAATTTAGATTGGTTTAGTTTTAATTTAGTTTAAGTTTTATTGTTAATTTAGATTATTAATTTAGGCTAGATTTGGTTATTAATTTAGATTAGGTTATTTATTTATTTTTAATCTTTAAATGTGTTTTTAATCCTTTATCTACTTCTGATTTTAATATGAGTTTTCTTCTTTTGGATATATTTAAACTATTTGATACCCTATCAGTATACTCTACTTAAACTATTTGATATCTTGTTAGTATATTCAATTTTGGACTATTAGTATTTTAAGGAGACCAAATTACAATAACTAATATATGTTTGTCTTTAACTATTCTTTCACTCTTTTTTTTGGGGAATGTATTTGAGTGATGAAACATTAGAATGGTAAAAAAATAAGTTACATTATTTAGAGCAAGTAAATACATTGTTATGTATATAATGATCTATAAATTGACCATGATTATCTTATTAAATAAAAATGTATAATTCAAATAAAAAAATATTAAATAATTTTTTTTAACAATTTTAATATGATCATTTCACATTTTTAAAAATCGAAGTGTAATACAAACAGTGCCACTTTATGGAAGCTGAGAACCACTGAAGGGTTTTAGAGGTTTATGACTGCGCTCCAAAACATCAGCTTTCGGAAGAAGAAGTCGGTCTGTGCATTATCCCCTTTCTCCTTCAGTAATCTCTATTCAAAGCATTTGATCACTTACGATTAAGATGGAAGAAGGCGGCTATGCCGAGTTTAGCTGTCTAGCAGCAGTGCAAAGAATGGTGGCTCGTTATCCTGATTTGAGAGACAATATTGCTTTACGTACGCTCTTGGCAAAGGTTATTATTATCCTTTCCACTTTAGCAAAACTTCTAATAGTTTAAAATCAATTTCATAACGAAGATTTTTGCACGAAGACTCTGAGAAACATTAAATAGAAACTTCCAAGCAGTTTATGCAGAAAAGCTTTGACATTTATAGAATTTATGAAACAAATTCATTGAGCACAGCGGATTTAAAATCATCATGCTACGCGAGTTCTTTGCTATAGGTTGCAGGTTAATTCAGAATTGTTTTCTTAATTTTATAATTCAGATTATATTAGTAATAACAGTGTAATTCATGAGTTTATTACCAATACATGTAAATTTGTGCAAATTGAATGCTATTTGTTTTTTTTAAAAGGAAAAGGCGCCTAATCTTATATTTGATTCCTAAAAAATCAGCTAGCTAGTTTCAATAGAAAAGAAAAAAAGAAGAGAATTCAACCAGAGTTATTTGCCTTTAACCTTCGACATGTGCATTAGAGATTATATATGTGAGGCAGGAGAGAGGGGTAATAGTGGGAGGGAAGGAGGATTTACGATTTTTCATTTATGCACATTGTTAATTTTTTTGTGAACACTTCGCCAAACGTAAATTTGAAAATTTTGTGAAATGCTGCTAGTATGCTTCTATATATGATTGTGTGTAAATTCTTAACACGATTGTGGAAATCCGCTATCTTTAATTTTGTAAAATACCTTTAGCCGAATGGAACTATCCTCATATAATTGTTAGGACATAACTAGTATCTGAGTTTTTTCCAATGTGCCCCTCATCCGGGGACGGGGAAGAATGTCTCCTCCATTTTCCCATCCTGCAAAGAAAATGGGAACATTACTGGGAGACATTTGCCTAGGATGTCTCCCCTCCGTAGCAGGGTCTTTAGGGATGTCAGAACCTTTCTTGCCCATCACATACTGATTGTATAAAGAAAAAGACTTAAAAAGGGAAAATAAGAAACATTTGCTATATCACACACAAAGACGGCATGAGCTATCAAGGTCCCTTGTGGCTAGGCACTTCACACTCAATCTCCACACTGATTTTAAAAACAAAAAAACAAAAGTTGCTTTATGCTGTGCTGGATGGAAAAACAACATATTTTTGCCTACTACATTTTGAGTAATTGAATTTAATTAATGCTGAGAGGCATTTCACAGTGGCAGCAAAGAGTGGAGTGCACTTTGAACGTGTTAACAAAATCTCTTACCTTTTACCCTAATTTTGACAGCCATTTACATGTGAAAATATTAATATTTAATAATAAACTTAGTATTTTCAAAATAAGTAGCACATAAAGTTTATGTCTTCATGTATTTAGTAAATAAAATAGCTCTAGAGTAAAATAAAAAAACTTCTAAATAATTGAAATTGATAGCAAGATGAGTGTTGTCATTCATGTCAACAAATGGCTGTATTAATGTCAACCTGCCATGGTCGAGAAGTTACTGTGATTGAGAATGGGTATCTAATGGAGAGCTGAGCTGAGCTATGCGAGAAAGAGTATATGGTGATTGATAAGCTGGAAAGAGTGATTGAGGGATAATAGGTGTTTGACATTGAGTGTTCAGATGATAATTCTAAGTTAGCATTAGGTATATCTGAAAGATGGAAGTTTGACAAGCTAGAATGTGCAGGGTATTTGAAGACCTTATGGGAGAATGCTTTGCATTCCTTCACATAAGATAATGGTTGCTTGCGGCTCTAGTCATAATGTCTATGCACTGTGAATGTTGCTCTATCATGTTTTCAAGTCCCCAATTGTTCTTTTGAAGAAGTTATTATGCTCTGTTAGCTGACTATAAGGCTGATTGTTAGGAATGAGTTGGATAGGCTTGGAGAATACTCCGCATTGGAATCTTAGGTTATGCGGGTTGGTGGACATGGTTAGATGATTTTCATAGTGTTTCAATTTAGATATTTTTTGTTGGATTGCTCCGCAGGTGAAGATTTGTTGTCACAAGTGCGATATTGCTGTTTGTGTTGGTTTTTGGCCAACTTAGCCATTTGTGGTGACTGAATTTAAGTCTTATTGGACAGGATGTAGGATGAAGAAAGAGTTAAGAGGTTTAGAGTGATTGTGTCATGGCGTGTTGTCATTGCATGATGTTATGTGCCTTAGAGAATGTTATGGAGACGGCTGGTAACACCTATTAATGCCTATTTATACGTTGCCTTTGGGATCGGCTTTGGAGAATGATGCGATGTGTGCGCCTTGATCTTATCATTTTGGGAAGACCTATTGTGATGCATTTGGGTGGCCTTTATCTCCTAGTCTGGACTGCATTTAATATTCATGCTCATTATAGATGACTAATATTGCTTGTAGTTTTTCATGGCCAACGTTGATGATGTTTCCAATGGACAACCATTATATATGTATGAACGAATGGATGAGAGAAGTGAGAGAGTGTGAGGTAATTACAAAGTATGTGTGAGGTAATTATAGAGTATGTGTGGATTGAAGGTGAAGATTGAGTAATTCAGATAAGGAAGAGCAGAAGTGCAAATTGTTGAATCGGACATAGAGGTTACAAATGCTGATCAAGAGATTATACGCGTTTTCGTATTTTCTCTATTCCTGTTGGAAGGCTGTGTGCTCTTTTAGCAACATTGTGAAGATCTATATTTGGTGTGCAAGTTCTCTTTGGAATAGTGAGTTCCTTGGCAGTGTGCCTGGACATCAGGGACATTGAGTTCCTTGGCTTCTAGCCTAAAACTTTGTAATCAATTATTTATATGGTGAGTCAGATTCTCACCATGGTTTTTCCCACATTGGGTTTTCCACGTAAATCTGGTGTTCATATGTATGTGCTTTCATTGCTATATCTCTTACTAATAATTAATTGGATTAATAACTAGTAATTGAGGATTGTGACAGAGTAGTTGTAATGTCCCCTTTTTAGGGCACATTATTTCTGTGCCTCGTTAGCCGTTTTATCTTGGCCCGATAGGCTAACCAGGGCTTGACTAGGGTCAGTATGATATTTGGCCTAGGGAATTCCAGTTTCAAGCCAATCAGAGTAGTTTCCGCAGGGTTTCCAGATACTTACTATTTATAGTAAGTCGTCAGAGTTCAGTCTTCGTGGCATTTTAGTATTGGACTTGGAGCGTATCGCCGAGAGCTTTCCGGCAAGCTATCACATGTCTTATTCCGAATTCGTTTGGTCATCCATTTTAATGCCAAAAGATTTCTTACTTTATTATTATGTCACTTTATTATTAAATGGATGTATTACTTTAAAGTGACAAAAAGTGAGAATATGAAAAGACAGAGAAGGGAAGCTGAAGAGTCACAACTATTGCTTTAAAAGAAGGAATGGAGGCTCATTTGAGATATGCTTAGTTTTATGAATTTATTTCTCTTGGAGAATCCAGAGAGCTTCAACTTTCGATTCTAAAACCTGAGGACAGAAACCTTCAGGTTTTCTTGGTGGATTGGACGGAAACCTAGTTCATCTTGGGGTGGATTCACAGTAGAGTTCACCATTGCATTTCCAGGCTCTTTTTGTTATTTAATATTCTGTTGCATATTGTAGTTCGGATTTGGATTGTGAGAAATCCCACTGTTATTGTATTGATGTTGTGTATTGCAATAATAATTGCTGAGGACTTAATGGAATATATTACCGGTTTATTACTGTTGAATCCATGGTTTATTGCATGAATGCATTTGTTTAAATCTGTATGAGATATATTTGTGGAAATTTGGGAAATATCCGGTTTGGGTCATTACAGTGGTATCAGAGCTTTGTTCTGGCCATCCTAGTGGGTTAGTTTCAAAGATTATCAGGCTGGTAGAGCAATAGCAATGTTGAGGAGGTAATTTCTAGAATATGAAATATCAGTTTCAGCAGTGGCTTTACATTTAAAGAAATTCCAGAGTCCTTTATTTCTAGAAGCTAGCAGTCATACAGCCTGCTCACATGATAAGTGTTCAATAGATGATAACAGTGCCAAGCAGGCAGTCAGCCGAGTAGCTGACCCTTTTACGACAAAACCAACACTATACAGGTGGCTGCGTAGAAGGAGGTTGGTTCTTACGGCACGCCAAGGAGGTTGCATTTCGTTTCATTATATCACGTTTTGGGGAACGCAGCGAGTGGAGGGTAGAGAAACCGCGTGGAGTGACCAGATTCCCGTGCCTCGTCTGGTGAAGAAGACGTTCACAGTATTGTGGATTGGAGGTGGCAATTAAAGGAGAACGTAAGTGGTATTAAAAAGGGAATTATCATAGGTGATTCGTGGTGGAATCGCTAGTTTTGACAGAGGTGCGATTTGAAATTGACATAACAAGGGGCTAAAGAATATTGTGTCACCTGGTTCGTAAGGGTTGTGCCTTTGCCATATTAAGCCAAGCATGTGTCGGGACAAATCTATGTATCATGGCTATTTTTAGATTGGGTGTCTGATCTTTGCGGAGCTTTCTAACAAATTTGGGAAGAAACAAAGAGCTATTGAGGACGCCAGGACTGTTAGCCGTCTTCCTTGTGGCACGAATTTGTCTACTTATTTTCTTGAACATTTTGGGCGTGCGAATATCAGGAGAACCACGATAGTGTTCCTACGAGCAAATACACATATCTAGAATCATTGGTGACTATTTATACATACAAACTGGGCATCCGTTTATGCAAACAATTTAATTTGTCTAGGATACCTAGCCAACTGTGCAGCAGCGTTATTGGAGTATGAAGGGAAGAAAAAATGACATCTGGTATATGAAATGAAGGTGCGAGTAAATAGTTATCTTCAAGTTCGTTCGAACGTTTCAATTCTGTGAATCGTGAGCATCGAGTTCTTTGTGCGGCTACTTCAACAGATGTGATTTAAAATATTGAAGAATTCTCAGGATGTCTGTTTCAATTTCAGACGTTGTCGTTATTCTGTAAGGGAAGGTTCTTTGTTTCCATAATGGTTGCTGTGAAGTATTCCTAATGGAAAGATATTGGTGACGAGAATGTTTACAATTGTGTGCCATGAAGAGTAATAGTTGGTGGGTGTCGTTTTATTCTAAAAACACTATTTTTTCTGTGGAATAACGTCTTATATACCCAAAAGACAATATTATGTGCAAGGCAGAGTAATTTCTTAAAAGTTGTGATTACTATTGAAAAAAGTCTATTGGCGGAAGTGGTAGAGGCTTATTAATATGTGAAATCGACCAAGCTTAGACTACACCTTTTACAGGATATTAATTGCGGGATACAACTGGAATAAATATTTCTAATGTCTAAATGTCTTGCCAGAGAAATATATTTCGTGAGTGTTGGTAATCTCCGCATAGTGTATTTGGGCATTACAAATAGCAGCCAGGTGTTGACTGTTTTCCACACCAAAATTGGAGCTTCCTGACATTACTGAGAAACGGGCTTGAAAAAGTAATGTCTGTACTCATGACCACTGAGTCAAGTTGTAACTGGTTCACACTATCCAGTTATTTCAGTGGAGGAAACCGGTTTTAACGCTTCAAAAATTTATTCATTCTGGGAATCTAGGAATCGATTGACTTTCTCCATCAACAGAAGAAAAGTATGAGTTGCAAATTAATCTCAGTCAAGGTTTGTGAGAACTTAGTTCCTGTGTGCAGCTCTTGGGTGGTGTAATAGAGTATAAAAGACCAGCGTTTCACTTCATTCTGGGTTGTCTGGGTCATAGTAGCATTAATTTGGAAAAAATCCCGATTAATCGGGAATCGGGACCTCACCCAATATTTTCCCCAAAAAATCGCATGAAATCGGTCAACTATTTGTTTAGTCGTGGTCAACGATTTTTTGTAAAAAAACACAATAATCGGGAAAAAATCCGATAAAACGCCAAAAACACCGCGCCAAAAAACACCCGTGAAAACCCCAAAAATATCTGCATGGTTGTGCGACTTTTTTTTTATAAAGATGCCTGTCGTTCATTTTTAATAAACGCAAGCAGGAGGGCGCATAGAGACACAGGGTAGAGTCGCACGACGCAGACGATTCACAGTTAGAGGTTGCGAAGGGATCCTCGGGCGGGCATATTACAGGTATTTTTTGCAGTCACGTTTTTGTAAAACATCAGACGTTTTTGTAAAACGATGAATGAACAGAGGAGGATGTAGTCACGTTTAATTTTTTGCAGTCAAAATTTTGTAAAACATCAGACGTTTTTGTAAAACGATGAATGAACAGAGGATGCTATATTTTATGCTATGTAGTTACTGTATATTGAAACTTAGTAAATACACATTCACTGTGTTTGAGACTGCCCTTTATACTACAACTCATATCAAAATGACAGTCTAAGATGCAACTCAATCATGCTTTTCACGCATTTCTTTTTTCTATGCTTTGGATTTAAGAATAAGTCTTTGATGTACACAAAATGTGGTCATTCTTAAGGATAATTTATGTGTAACATCCTAGGTTAAGATATGAGTTGTAGTTATAATTTGACCCCTAGATTAACAAGCTATTAACAATTCTTTTCACCCAGATCTCTTCAATAAATCAAGGATTGGACAGTCTGTAGAGTTACTAGCAACATAATATGCTACAGTTTCTGATTCATACAGTGAAAACAATAACAATTACAATTGAAGATTGCTGTTCAATATTAAATTTTGCTAAGGAAGTTTCTGAAATTACAATCTGGTTTGGATTGACTGCATCTAGCATCATTAAACTATTCTCATACTGATGTAATCCAACTAGGGTTTATTAGATAATCTGATATAATTGGTTACAATGCTTACAATTCAGATATTTATGGATAAGTATATAAATGCTGAAAATCTATTCTCTATTATCTACTGGTCTAACTCTATATTTTATTTGCTCTCAATATATATATGATGTGGAAACGCCCTTTAATTTTTTTTAAAAAAAAGTAATTTTTTACTATTTTCTTTAAGTTATTACGTTTATTTGTAAATCTGATTTTTTCCTGATTTTAAAAAAGATCCTACTCTTTTGGTTTGCCGATTTTTTCCCAAAACAATTTATGCTACTATGGTCTGGGTAAATTGGAGAACAGATATTGGCATACCGTGGATGGGTTTAGACAGATGGCAAGACACAATTGCTATTCTGCTATGAATCTTGTGTTGCACAACACAATGATTTGAAACAATACATTCGACCAGCAGTAATATTCAACACATTTAGTACCATAAACTGCAACCTATAAAATTCAAACAGTGCTGAAATTTACTTGTAAATAAAAGATAGTTACAAACTGTTTGACATAATGTCAATGCTACGGAACTGAAAGTTTTAAGACAGAAGAAGGGCTTTGTCCGTGGCTTCCAAGAGGGACTGGAATGGTTAGAATGATAATATCAGTGCTTGTAGCAAATCCTCCCTAAAATTAAAAAAGAAAATTTTATGCAGGCTGGAGAATATTATAAGTTTATAACAGCAGAAGTTCGGTAAACAGTTGTCAATAACCCAGGTTAATGAGGTTTCATGATAGATTGAGAAGGGACAGATAACCTTAATCTGTGCACACCATGACTACTCACTCAATCAACATGATATAAAACTACAAGTTAATCTGAAGAATTTTGAGCAGTGTAAGTTTGAACATTCACCTACAGAGACAAGTAGTATCTAGCTAGGAAAGATGCATGGGTTGGAAAAAGTCTTGAAGGATCTTGTTATGGTACAACAACAGTTAGCCCAGATTTCACAACCTCATGAAAGGACATAAATACTCGGCATGTATGATGAGTATAACACACTTCCCCCACAAGTTCAAAGAGATTTAACCTTCTCTAGTTTCATGGACATTCATCCAAAGCTACAACACAAGACTTTAATGGCAAAGAAACAGTGTCATGATTTGGCTTGATATCTACTTGCACAAGATAGGTGCATAAATTTATATGAAGAGTTTCCAGCTATCATTAATCAACCCATAAGTGAACAAAAAACTAAACCAGTTATTGAAGAAAAGCCTTATGAGATTGTCATCGGAGCAGGAGGTTGTAAAACAAATATTGAATCAATGCATGAAAGAAAGGCTAAAGAGGAGGCAACAAACATACAGGTTACAGGATCTCCGGAAATGAGAAGAGGGCAGATTTGTTTTATATGCCAAGAGAACTGGTCACATGAACATGTTTGTGGTATTAATCTGAAAAAGAGTTTCCAACCAGCCGGGATGATTAGTATGAAGGAAGAATCAACCATCACGGGTAATGCATTCCAAAATAACAATGATGAGAAGCGTGCCTTGAAGAGTCAGCTGAAAGTCAAGGACGATGCCATTATTGCAGCTTTTGTACACCATTGAGGATCTTTACAGGAAGGCTCAGATGGAAAAAAGGCAAAGTGTTTTAAGGGTTGAATCTCATGTTGCTGATTTACAGGGGGTCAAAACAGCTTGTGAGGTTTGGAAATCAGAATATCTATGTTTACTTTTAGATCGCGACTACCTGTTACAGGTCGCTGAAAATTATGCTGAGTAGTTGAGGAAAAAAGATGACGAGGTTAATAAGCTCAACAAAGAGCTTAATGTTGCTTAGGAAACATTGGAGCACACACATCTTGTTCTTCAGGAAGCAAAGAATCAAATTGTTGCCACTAGTCAGTACAGGGAACATGACGACAAAGAAAGGTCCGAGTTCTTTCAGGAAGTAATTCGGGAACTTGATAGCATACAACAGACTCATGACTTGGATAGCTGTCCCAAAAGATCTTTGGATCATCCAGAGTTTCATTATGAGTTAGATAACTTTCAGGCGGTTGACAATTCCTTGTTTGAGATGGATGCTGATTTGACATTTGATAATCCTTTCTTTGAGCTAGATGAGGAAGGTATTTCCTATCCCCATGACGAGGATGAGGTTGATTGCAGAATTTGGGACCCAGGTTCAGTTACTAGAGATGAGTCTTGGTCACCAGATTGGAGTAACAAGGTGAGTTCAGTTGTTGAGCAGTTGGGTTTCTACATCAGCGGTTCAGGACGGGAAGCTGTGACTTATTGCATGATGGGTGATACGCTTTTCATTGCTTTATCTCTCATTGATGGAGAGATGTCTAGTATTGATGAGTATCCCTTGATTCGTTCCCCTCTTCACACAGCTGTGTTGATGTTAGTTTTGTACCACTACATAACATATAGGAATTGAACACTTGATACAGGATATCAAACACTCAATCCTCTCTTGAAAAGTAATTACTTATGAAGGACATGAGAAAACTCCAAGGTTCCTTACACCTGTGGATCCTAACTCAGTTATATTGATGTGATTTGCTGGTTAATCACGTAGGCGGGCTTACGTTGTTCATTCAAGGATATCAGATTCTTG
>MU224399.1:447449-472700 GCA_018584345.1 Thuja plicata
CCATACATGTAACATGTCAATGCTCATTCATCATTAGTTCAAAACTTCAAAGTTCAAACATATAATGATAATAATAAGAAGTTAGAAGCGTGATTCTCATAAAATGATAAATCCATAATTGTCAATACATGATTATATCATATTCATACTTTGCAAAAGTCTCAAAATGTCACTACATGCTGAAAATTTAAATCACAAGCCATATTTCAATGTTTCATATTTAAAAATTAAAATAGTAATCTTAGTATCCAATTCCATATTCTTCTTCATCATCTTCATCGGAATCAAGGTGAACGTTTGGTTCCTCTTCAAATTCATTTGAACCAACAGCTGTGGCACTCGCCATATCATGTGAAACAGTTGCCTCTTAATTAAATTTTTTTTTATAAAAAAAGTCAAAGTGAGCCCCTTTTTCCTTGCCCAGACATCTGGATTCCCGTGGATCCTCCCGGATTCCGCCCGGATATCCACAGAGAACCCGGATTCCATTCCGGAATCCTGACGGGATCCAAGAGGAATCTGAGAGGGATCCGGATTTGGATCGCACCGGAATCAGGATCAGGCACTTTTCAGAGGGATCCGGTATCTCAGCTTTAGACAATTAAATAGACATTATATGATTATGATCTAATTATAGAATATTATTTGTAAAACAAATTATGTTGTGGAATTGTTACTTTGGGCAAAATCAGGTATACTACAATTACGGGACATTGTAGATCAGCCTCCTCAACAGAAAGTGTGTACCATTTCATGAACTTCATTCCAACTTGAAAATGAATGTTGCCACTAATTTTCCTTGCCCTATATTTTCATTTGAGCCACAAGTATAAAGCAAACAGATCTAGATCAGGTTTAAATGGCATTTTTATGATAAGTGTAGTGCCCATTTGATATAGGCATGGCCTAAAAGGTTAGCCATGCACATATAATGTTTTATTGTAGGAAAATTGCAATAGGAGATAGTGATTTAGTTCAAGTATTAGCAGCAGTTATCTACTAGAAATGCATGGCTATATGTGTTGATTAACTAGAGGCATAATATAAGGAGAATCACTCAAAGAATTAATATATCAGCCATCATCTACTAGACCTGCATGTCTCTGATTCCTTTCAAAACTGTCTGTCCAGGGTGCTTGGATGTTGATGTGATGGTTGATTAACATCTCAAATGTCCAAAATGTCCTTGGGACAGCCAAACATCTTGCAGATGTTTGGTAACAATCTACATCATTTCGGTGATGTTCAAAGTTTTTGGAAAAACTGAGGGCCGGGGGATGTCCTCTGATGTCCCGCTGTTTCATAAATGTGATGGGGGACAGGGACACCAGTTTAAGAGGTCTCATTAAGCACTACCGAACTCTTGATATGCCTGTTTTCAATTATATTTATTGGCATGTTAGCATACTCTTGATGTTACATTTGTAGATTACTAAATCATTTGAGAACTGACGTGCATGATAGATTCACTGTATCTATTATATCATTTGTAGATATTAAAAGTCACATTGTCTATATCTATCTAGCAACCTCTCATTATGCTCCACCTTTCTTAAGAGAGCATCTATTAAATTTGTCTTCCACTGGGAATCAATAAAGTCTTCAAAGTAACCTTACAGACATGTCTGAAACTTCCTAGATATGGCACGAATCATTGCTGTCACCACTGACCATTTTAACTTTCAAGTCATGTTCTGTTAGTTTTCTTTTATATTGTGATTTGATTTGGTGAAACAATCTCCATTGTGCAATATTGATGTTATGTATCTCAAGATGATGTTTCTCTTGATTATTTCTATTTTGAACCTCTTACTTGAAATAACTTGACCAGTGATTCTATTGGTAGTGCTAATAGATTTTCTTGTATTTCTTGGCAGTTTGAAAATGTTCAGATCTTAGATGATGAGAGGTTGCATGCCTTTACCCTCGCGTACGAAGTTGGCAAGAAGTTCATTGAAGGTTATGTTAGATGTATTGTGGATTCTTTGGAACTTGTTAAAGAATTGGCATTTTGTTTGAAGTTCATCAGAAACAATGTTTTGTAGATCACACCTCGCATATATATAGTGCTCGACTCTATAAGTCTTCTAACTTTTACATGTGGCTTGTGACTGTTTTTAATATTACAGGTGTGGGATATTCATTGCCTGCAACATTGGATGATAACATATTATCAGGCCATTTGCTGCATTTGTGTCTGGCTCACCAAAAGCTTTCCCAATCACTCGTTACGAGATATAATATTTACAAGGTTATTTGTCCTTCAATACTCTTGTTACTCATTTTCTTAAAACTATATCTAAATACCAGCATACACCATATTTGTGAAGGCTGCCTTCTTATCATGATTTTTTTGGCTATGTGCAGGATTCTAACACATCTGAGATTGCATTAATGGTAGACCCCCTTGTAAAACTTAAAGGGAGGGTAGATTCTATCCTGATTGAATGGCCTGAACATCCAGGGTTGCAGCAGATTCTACAGATTATCTGTTCACTCTTGGACATTCCTCTTACGGCTCCATTAATCAAGGTTTTTGTCTTTACTTAAGAAGTCATTTGCCTTTTTTTTTCTTATATCATTTCTTCTACACTCTATTTGGGAAGCATCTTTTTTTAGTTTACAACTTTACAGTATGATTTCCAAAAGTTGACATTATACTTTTGCAGGCACTCACTGGTGTGCAGTTTTTACTCCATAGATCACAATTGTGGGAGGAAAATGCTCCAAGAGTACTCTCTTTGGCAGGTATGCAGCATGGCTTTCTTGTATGATCCTGTTGTGCTGATTCTTGTAGGATCTGACATGATCTTCTCTCTCGACAGATGAACTTCGTCCACTTTCGTCTTTAGTGATTCGCTGGCGAAAGGTTGAATTTGATTGCTGGCCTGCACTAATGGATGCTGCTGAAAAACATCATGAAGTTAATGCGGAGAAGGTCAGAAATGAAACTTTTCCTTCTCTTTTTTTGAGGCTTCTCCTTTGGACACATGAGGCATAGCTGTTTGCTATGATGATGTTGAGTCTCCATTTTCTTCAAGCTTGAGATTATGTTTTTAACCTTTGTCTCTTTGTCTATCTGTTTGGCATTACCAGCTTTGGTATGCATTATACTCTATCCTGTTCCGGAGAATGTCAGATTCAGATGTGGAAATCATGTCCACAATATCCAGGTAGGCACTTTGTTGTTTGTGTTAATATTTGATTGCTGATGCATATGCCCTAGTGTAAATTTAGAAATTCTCACAGACTAGCTTTTGTATTTTGCAGTCTGGAAGAGTTTATGCAGACTGCAACTCTAGGAGAGTTCAGGAAACGCTTGGAGCTCTTACTTACTTTTCATGGGCATTTATTTTCCCAAATATGCTTGGAGGCATACCCTACAAATATGGAAAGGTCATATATGTACCTTTCAATCTGTTCATAGTTATATTCAGTTACATTGCTCTGATGATACTGTTTGCACTTGGATTTCTATATCTTTAAACTAACAATCAAATAGGTATCTTGGAATGCATAGCAAAATGTACTCATATAGTACTATGATGTCAAGAACATGAAAATTTGCATGTTGAATTAATAAACATGTATAAGCTATTTATGTATAAATTTAAAATAATAAAAAAAGAGCCTGCTTTTTCTCTGACTGTAAGCAAGAAGAAAAGCAATCATTATGCATGGACTGTCTGAGAGGCAGACAAAAGACACAGGTAAAGAAACATCACAGGCTCTTCAGTTTTTTAGACTGTTTAAGAATCGAAGCCACTGGATAACCATAATATTAGTCTGCAATAAAACAAAGAAAGATTATATGACAAATGTGTTTGTTCAACAATTCTCTTCATATGGAATTCATAATGTAATTTTCATAGAGTAGCATCTGGTACTAGTCACTATTAAATCCTGCACAGTAACTTCAACTGCTACCATTTTCTTTTCAACTGCATTCTCCTATAGCTTACAATAGCATCTTGTGACTACTATCCACTCCATATAACTGAACTTGTAACAAAAAAGGATCTGCCATCATCCAAACTGAAATATGGACACTACCGACTGTTGTCATCATTGCATTTTGCAAACAACTATGCCAATTATTGCATCTGACTCTTGTTGTGCCCCTCGTTAGACACCATCCAAATTAATACCGAATTCCCATGCTTTAGGTGCGAATTAAACTCCTTTGGCCTTCCATTGCATTGCTGTTGTCTGCTCATTTTTTTTCTTGGCACTGCATTTCTTAGGCATTTTCTGTTTATTGTCAGGTCCAGTGGAGCTCATATATCACACGTTCATGGGCCTATGTTATAACAGATTTTCTGTGTAGGTTCCAACCATGACATGCTATCCCTTTCCCTTTGTCGCAAGCAGGATTTTCCAATGGCTCTGGTCTAAATGTTGTTGCTAGGGAGGTCTAAACAGAGTAATGACCATGAATGTCTTGTTATCCATTTGAATTCCCTGAGTGGCTTTATGGTGGTGTGATCAGACACCAGTACAAGGGAAATAATGCTGATGTGCTGTGGAGTCGAAGAGGAATATGCTTGGCAGAATGGATAACTTCATCGATGTAAAATGTGGAAATTTTGTAATATTCACCTGCCCCCAGGATGCTAATAGCACATGAAGCTATGCAATCTGAAGCTATAGGACATTTTTGAAGTACTTGAATCATTTGTCCAGCTGTATGCAGGTGATCATTGATTAGTCAAAAAAGTCTGAGGTACTCAGTGAGTAATTGTTACTGACTAGCTGCACCCTAGTTGGGATGAACAAAGTTTGCAGAATGATAGATATTACTGTTGAGAAATAGCTTCATTTGGATTGAAGCAAATAACTAAATTAACACATGCACATGTATATGCTAGAATGAAATATATATATGTATATATATATTCAAATAATGATCGCATATATATAAATATGAGGAACTTAGTGTTGATGTATAAGTCGACTGCCCAAATGGCAGAATGTCGACCATTATGATAGAACCGAGTGTATCAAATATATTCGATACTCATCCTCAATGTTTTAACGTATCCACGCTATGTAAGACCAAACACAATACACCGTATTGTTATCAGTGTTTAAGTTAAAGCATGATAGCTATAATATGAAGTGTTATGCCTACGTAGAGTCATGACCCTATGTGGCATAAGCCACGTATGATCACGCCTCTACATAGACACGACTCTTCACTATAATACGTAGGTATTTAATATCGATGCTTGCTGTTAGAATCTATCAATAAAAGCAGTAATTGTATTCTACAGCAAGCATTCGATAATAATAAATCTGCATTATTCATATGTATTTAATCACAGCAATATTATAGTGAGACTGAGATAAATTCTGGAAACAATAGAATTAAAGACTACTGATTTTTCTCTATCATAGATCCATATTCCTTAACATAGTATTAGAGCCAAATTGATAGAGAATAATACAGATAGTGAATTCTTGATTCAGAATATCAGATTTACATTCAGAGTTAGAAGAAGAACAATCATGGTGAACGGTGTTAGAGTGGAGGATAGACTCGAAGGCGCCTCCAACTTTGTCTCATGGAAAATTCGAATAATAACAATTCTTCAAGAACTTGAATTAGATTCGTATATAGAAGAAGACAAAAGAATGCCCGAAGATGAACTGGAGAAAACAACATGGAAAAGATGCAATAACAAGGCCAAGAAGATATTTATTGACACTGTAAAAGATCACATTCTTCCAACTATAGCCAAATTAACAACGCTTATGAAGTATTCAAAACCATCCAAACTACATATGAGATCAACAATACAAGTAGGTTGCTTACCCTAAAACAGCAACTCATGAATATCAAGATGAATAAAGGGGAAACAATTACATCATATTTTTTGAGAATTTCCTAATTGAAATATCAACTTTCTACTATTGGAAATGATGTAGATGATCTAGAACTCTCCCTTACTGCTCTTAGAGGATTACCAATCTCTTGGGAATCTTTTATCCAATGCATTAGCGGTCAACCGTCACTACCTGAGTTTGATCAACTCAGAAACGATTGCACTCAAGAAGAATCTCGACTAATCTCAAGAGGAATAGGTCCAAATAAAGATGGAGAAATTCAAGCATTACATGCTAATTCAAACAACAAAGGAAAAAAGAATTTTAAACGAAAGAGAGGAAATAATAAACAACATTACAAAAATAGATATCTCTCTAAGATCCAATGCTACACATGTGATAAGTTTAGTCACACTCACAGGTTCTGTTCGGAAAGGAAGAAAACTCAAGCAACAATTGCTGAAGTCAAAGAAATGGAGAATTCTCTATTCTTCTTAGCCTTATCAAGTGAACTAAACTCAAATAAGAGCACCTGGATAATTGATAGCGGAGCATCAAGGCACATAACCAGGTTCAGAGATCAATTCGAAACTCTGGAAGGACACTCAACTGAATAGCTCACAATTGGTGATAATTCCACCTATCCTGTGAAAGGAATCAAGACCTGTTCAATTAAACTAAGAATTGGAGTTACATTGCAATTAAAAGATGTTGTATTTGTACCAGGAATCAAGAGAAACTTGGTCTCTATTTCAGGTCTAGCTGATCAAGGATATCACGTCACCTTTTATGAAGATAAAGTTCTACTTTGGCCTAAAAATTCTAACATTAAGAATGCCATTTCTATAGGATCTAGAGATGGTAGTTTATTCAAAACTATGTAATGATAAAAAACATGCACTAACTCATGAAGTATCAAATTGTAATGAAATGTGGCATAAAAGGTTAGGTCATCTTCGATATAGTGCTTTACCTACTATAGGAAAGATCACTACAGGTTTAAACTGAACATATTGGAATTTGCAAAGGTTGTGCTCTAGGAAAGAACTCAAAAGGGTCTTTTCCTTCAAGTGAACACAAATCAAAAGTTGTACTATAACTTGTCCACACTGATTTATGTGGTCCAATGTCAATACCCTCACTAGGGGGATTTTTGTATTACGTAATCTTTGTTGATGATTACTCTAGGAAAACATGGATATATTTCCTAAAACTAAAAGAATCAAATGAAGTATTATTTAAGTTCAAAGAATTTAAAGCATTAGTGGAAAATCAAACTGGAAAAAAAATAAAGACCCTAAGATCAGATAATGGGGGTGAATATATCTCCGAAAACTTTAAAGAATTTTGCATTTCTGTTGGGATCAAGAGGGAGTGTACAGTACCTTATAATCCTCAACAAAATGGAGTAGCAGAAAGAAAAAACAGAACAATCATTGAAGCCGCCAAAGCCATGATGCATGATCAAAACATACATATTTCATTCTGAGCTGAAGCATCAAATACAATTGTGTACATTCAAAATAGATGTCCTCATTCTATCGTAGAGAATATAACACCTGAAGAAGCATTTACAAGAAATAAACCAGACTTAAGCCATCTAAGAATCTTTGGTTGTCCCGTATACATTCATATTTCTAAAGAAAAAAGGACCAAACTAGAATCCTCCAGGAAGAAAGGCATATTCGTTGGCTACAGTGAAACCACTAAAGGATACAGAGTCTATATTCCAGGACAAAGATCTATTGAAATCAGTAGATATGTAAAATTTGAAGAAAACGCTGCTTATAAAGATGCAGAAGATGATCCAATCACAAAATTAGATGAAGATTACAAAATTGAGAATCAGAGGGAGAATATCATAGAAGATCATGAACCTCCATCATCTAACCTTGAGAATATTGAAGTTCCTAACAACAAGAAAAGGCCACTATGGGCAAGAAAGATGATTGAAGAAAATAATGTGGAACCTAATGAAATCTTTAAAGAGAATAAGAAAACAAGAAATCAAACATGCTATGTTGTACTCTTGACTGAGCTTACAAAATCTGAACCATCAAATGTTGAAGAGGCTTTATCATGTCAAGCTTGGAAAGATGCAATGATTGAGGAATACCAATCTATCCTAAAGAATGATGTTTGGGATATTGTACCTAGACCAAAAGACAAATCAGTTGTCTCTTCAAAATGGTTATTCAAAATCAAATATGCACTAGATGGTAGTATTGAAAAACACAAAACCTGATTTGTTGCCAGAGGCTTTTCTCAAAAGGCTGGAATTGATTACGAAGAGACATTTGCTCTAGTTGCCCGATATACTTCTGTAAGAACCATTATTGCCATTGCAACATCTAAAGGATGGAAGATACATCAAATGGACATAAAGACAACTTTTTTGAATGGTGTAATTGAGGAAGAAGTATATATAGAACAACCTGAAGGCTTTGCTACACATGACATAAATCTCCATGTGTGCAAACTGAAGAAAGCTCTATACTGTCTTAAGCAAGCCCCTAGGGCATGGTATGAAAGAATAGACAGCTATCTCTCCAAGCTAGGATACTCAAAAAATGTAGCAGATCCTAACATATACTTCAAAATATCAGATGGTGATATGTTAATACTGGTTCTCTATGTTGATGACTTATTAATAACATGCAAAGATAATCTTATTGCAAAATGCAAACAAGATCTTGTGGCTGAATTTGATATTAAGGATCTAGATCTTCTACACTATTTTCTAGGCCTAGAAGTATGGCAAAAGGAGAACTATATTTTCCTAAATCAAGGAAAGTACACCACTGACATCTTGACCAAATTTGGAATGATGGAGTGTAAACCAATAGCTACTCCGATGGAAACAAATCTTCATAAGCTTAAAAATGAAGCAAAAGATTCAGAACCAACAGATCCTACATACTATAGACAGATTATTGGATCTCTCTCTCTCTCTCTCTCTCTCTCTCTCTCTCTCTCTCAAGAAGAAGAAGAAGAAAAACTTGGTAAACACTCGCCCTGATATTTGTTATGCTACTAATGTGTTAAGTCATTTCATGTGCGAACCTAAGAAGATTCACTTAATGGCTGCTAAGCATATTCAGAGATACTTGCGAGTTACTATTGGACTTGGTCTAAAGTATGAGAATGTTGAGATTCAACTCCAAGGGTATTCTGATTCTGATTGGGCAGGCAGTTCAATTGATCGTAAAAGTACTACAGGATGTTTCAGTCTTGGATCGGCTATGATATCCCAGTTCAACAAGAAACAGTCTGCAGTCGCTCAAAGTTCCACTGAAGCTGAATATATGGCTACTTCCATGGGATCTCGTGAGGCAGTATGGCTAAGAAAGTTACTTGTTGGACTATTTGGGAAACCCTTGAATCCCACTGTGATTCATTGTGATAATCAAAGCTGCATCAAACTTTCAGTAAATCCAGTTTTTCATAATTGATCCAAGCATATAGAAATTCCTTACCATTACATACGAGATATGGTAGACAGAGATGTTATCAAATTGGTGTATATCAGCACTGAAGAGCAAAATGCCGACATTTTCACCAAACCCCTTGCCAAGTTGAAAGTAGAATACTTCAAAGGTAAACTTGGTATGACTAAATTGTAGTTGAAATTTCTGAGATTGAATCTCAGCCATATGTACTTTAATATTTATGAATATTTTAATATTGCAATATTATATCTGTGTGTTATGAAAGGTGATGATCTTTCAAATGATATGTGTAAGGTTACTATTGTTAGGTGACGACCTCAACAATAGTTTGACCTATTATCAAGATTGACTACATTAAGTTGCTGTCCTAGAATGTGTTGGATATCTTGATACTAAATTTGTTATCACTAAGTGTTGTCCCGAGTTGTGTCGGAGACTGTGATAACACTCATATCATGATTGACTCCATTAAGTTGTCCCGGACTATGCCGGATATCATGATATTGAGATAATTCTTGACTTATTATTATGACAGACTTCATTGAATTGTTGTCCTTAAATGTGTCGGAGGTCATAATGATTTGTGTGTCAAGATGGACTATGTATGTCCAAAATTACACCTGTGATATTGGAGACTTCATTGTCATCCTAGGATCAAGGTTGTTATCTGATAGGCTTCATTTTAGTTGTTGTCCCGAAGTGTCGGAGATCAGATAACTTTCATTTCTCTGAAATGTAAATTATGTGTAATTAATTCAAAGGGGCGTTGTTCAAATCCTCTCTTGCTAAGAGGGAGTGTTGAGAAATAGCTTCATTTAGATTGAAGCAAATAACTAAATTAACACATGCACATATATATGCTAGAATGAAATAAATAAATAAATAAATAAATAAATATATATATATATATATATATATATATATATTGAAATTTGATTCAAATAATGATCGCATATATAAATATGATGAACTTAGTGTTAATGTATAAGTCGACTGCCCAAATGGCAGAATGTCGACTGTTATGATAGAACCGAGTGTATCGAATATAATCGACTCTCATCCTCAATGTTTTAACGTATCCATGATACGTAAGACCAAATACAATACACCGTATTGTTATTGGTGTTTAAGTTAAAGTACGATAGTTGTAATATGAAGTGTTATGCCTACGTAGAGTCATGACCCTATGTGGCATAAGCCACGTATGGTCATGCCTCTACATAGACATGACTCTTCACTATAATACGTAGGTATTTAATATCGATGCTTGCTGTTAGAATCTATCAATAAAAGCGGTAATTGTATTCTTCAGCAAGCATTCGATAATAATAAATATGCATTATTCATATATATTTAATCTCAGCAATATTATAGTGAGACAGATAAATTCTGGAAACAATAGAATTAAAGACTACTGATTTTTCTCTATCATAGATCCATATTCCTTAACAATTATAACAATTAAAAATTCTTCTTTTGTCAAAACCAGGATGTAGAGGATCCTGGTTTAAGAGAGAGATGAAAGAATTAGCTGTGAAGCATCAGAAGACAGTCAAATTTTATACTATTATCCCTATAAGATAAATTAGTAATATTCTCTATTTAAACAGAAAAAATGGACGTGTGTGGCAGTACTAGTCATCATTTTCAAGATCTGCCTGCTGGCCATCATATAATTTGGGAAATAAGAAACCAAAGATGGCATGTCAGCACATGAAAGGGCCTCCTAAAACCTCTTAATGAAGTGTTATGTGACGAGTCCTACTTCTTGTGTTCTTTGCTTACTAGTTTCTTCTTGGCCACGGATGTTAAAATTGTTTATGTTACATTTTCAACTTTCATTCTATTCCTCTGGCAAACTGTCTTCTACAACCGGTAGCTTGTATTTCTTTATATTAAAGTTGCTTTGTCTTTTCTCTCAACATTACATTTTTCTATTGTCCTATCAATCACATTTATTTTCTTATATAAATTAACAATATACTTTATTCTAGCTTGAAGAAACTCAAATGTTTTATAAGGTGATGATGTTGCAAGAAGGCAAGATGGGCTCCGCTCATGTCATTTTTATCTGTTTAAGAGTCCTAAGAGTTTAGAGGCATTTATTTGGTCAATCAGGCTATATTGTTGGAATGTCATTGCTTGTAAGCCATTTTTCATATTCTTAAGAATGCAATGAGCAACCTATAAGATGGGATACTTTTTTTTATTTTACTGATTGCATTGATGTTGTATATGCAGTGCTCTTGTGATGAAACTCTCAAGTATTACCTACAATTTATATGGGTATTATGTGCAGTTCTTACCATTGTAAGTATTAGTTAAAAAGTTATTGGTAAATCTAATGGATTTATGCTGCTCATATTTATTCTTTGTTCTTTCTTTCCAAGTTAAGGGTGGATCTTACTACTGTTTGGTGCAGGATACTCGAATCAATTGAATCTGTTAGGAAACTCATTGAAAAAGAGTTGAAAGATTATTCAGATCTTTGTAAGTGGGATGATCACCGCTACTATTCACTGATCGAATCTTCAAAGAAGACACATCAAAAGCTCCGGAAACTGATTCACAAATTCAATGTATGTGCTTATCTTTTATGTCATATTGTATTTGAGTTTTGGGTGTAAGTGTTGTTACCTATTGGGAGTGTTAGTATTAATCTAAGTTACCAGTCCTGGTTCGGGTTCGGGTTTGAAATTCGTTCAAATTTTTTTGGGATGGGTTCGGGTTCGTCCGTACAAAAACATATATTTTGATATATATATATATATATATATATATATGCAGCAAATAAGTTCATACACCACTATGCTAATAGTAAAGCAACATAGTGAAATACACCACCATATATATTAATGTTTTAGTCCAAATGACATAGCAAAATGCCAAAATACACCGCCATATCAATGTTTCAATTCAAAATAAATGTCAACATTAACAATCAGTGATCACTGATCAAATATCATCAAAAGTCATCAAACATATCATCATCCTCCTGCTGTGGCAAATTAGAAGCACAAACAGTGCCACTGGCATTGGTACTAGCAATCTCAGCCGCTGGAGCAGCCTCACTATCACTAGGTAGCTTGTGAGCATCATCATCAACTACAAGTGCATCAAGGCGGGCAATCAAATCATCCAACTCCGCACACCTTTGGCCGTTTTAGTGGGCTATTTTAGGGTTGGAGGGTTGAATTGACTAAATAGACTAAAAAAAGCCTTTAAAAAGGTTTAAAAAATCCATTTTTTGTCCAAATTCGGCCTGGGTCCTGCTGCGGAATTCCAAATTCGTCGTAAAAATGGCACAAGTCTGCCTGGGTTCTTCTGACAGATTTTGGGCAGACTTTTGGCCAGCCCGCATCTGGACCAGACTTTTGGGCCACCAGGGAGGAATTCAGCAACATAGGTATTAATGCTGACATATCAAAATATGAACCCTTATATCCTAATTAGTTTTTGGGAACAGTGATCCCCTAATAAAACACAAAACAGCAGCGGCTGACTCCTAAAACCTCAGGTTCGCAAAAGAATTTTTTTGTGCAAAATTGATGCTCATTTCTTTCTGGAAGACCCATGCTTTTCATTTTCAGAATTCTTGTTTTCTTTGTGATCCACCTGCTTTTCGTCATATTTTTGAACTTCTGAGTTTTACTGCCTTCCATTAGTCTTCTGGATCTGATTATTATTATCTTTTGAATTCTGTTGGCAAATAAAATTTATTATGGGTTCATTTATATTAGAAAAAGGTTTTATTTAGTATTTACTGCTTATTTTAAATTGTAATTTATAATAGTTAAACTGGTATTTAAAGTTTAGATGTTAATGGGTACGCCCTTAAGGCCTTTTGCACCCGTACTTGGTACAAGTTTCCCCGGGGGTATGCCTGGGTACACTCATTGTAAGCACCTGGACGTCTAGCATGCCCAGGGTATGTCCCATGCCAAGCACACTCAAAGGTGCTGAGCGCAAAAAAGTATGAAAAAAGATATTTTTTTAACATTCCAAAACCCTAAAATTCCCCAACGATTTTGCCTAGAACAAAGATCATGTTGCTCTCTCTACTCTCTTTTTTCTCATTTTCTCATTGTTGAGTTTTTCTCACATCCAACACCTTGTGCAGCTTATCATTGCTGCCCCTCAAACCCATTAGGGTCTCCACTCCCAAACCCCTACCAGTTAGTGGGATTTGTTGTCATATAAAAAATTTGATTACAATGGGGGGCCTAGGAGTGAAGACTAGAATCAAGAAATTAGACAAAATTGAATTATCAATTGGCATTTAATGTTTAGCTTAAATTTAATTGGGTATTCAAATTTAATTTAAAATATTGTTAGATAATTCAATTTATTCTTTGTCCAAGATTATTATGTAGACTATAAATTTGATTATCTCAAATCTTTTTTTACAATTATCTAATGTTTTAATTTTACTTGATATTTATTTGTAATTTTATTTCCTTTTATAATTTTATATTTTTTCTGTAAGGTAAATAAAGAATAACCTCTAAACCCACAAAATAGAATTAGGAGGATATAGATTGGGGCAGCAGGGGGTGGGGGTGGGATATCAAACATAACCCCCCTTTCAAGTGGGAGGGCCCCTACTAAATGGTGTGTGGGAAGAAGGGGAATTAAGATGTTAGTGGTCGAAACTTAGGAGGAGATAGAGCATACCGTTGGTTCTTAAGGGCTTCAAAGTATCATGTATGTAATTGTCCCATGTGAGAGCACTCCGATTGATTGAAAGCACTCAGCCATATGTAGATATTGTTGGCATTATGTGTTGTCATTGATGTGAACTTGATATCTGACTATACGTGTTTAGGACATTGATGATGAAGATGATTGAGAATAGTTGATAGGGGTAGTGTTGCTGATATGTGTCTACCATTGGATAGTGTTGCTGATATTCTCTATTGTTTGATAGTGTTGCTGATATGTATAGTGTTCTTGTTATTGTCTACTATTGGACAATGTTGCTACGATGACAGTATAAGGGTTAGTGATATGGAAGGAGAGAAAATTGTATGAAATAAGTTGATGATATGGAAAGAGAGAACATTGCATTTTATGTAAGGAAGGAACATTGCTCGCTTCCAGATGTAATGGTGGATATTCAATGCTTTGAAATAAGATGACATTATGTTGGTTCTAGACCACTATGGTCTCTAGAGATCTGATGAAGTGAGAATTTTCAGAAAAAAATGTTGCAAACAGTCTGAAGAATTGCTTTGCATTCCTTGACATTGGAGAATTTGGTCTTGTAGCTTTTGAGCATATTGTGTACATTGCTCTACCGTCTTATCATGTCATTGGTGTTGCAGCTAATATGGTTGGGGTTCGCAGTTGGCTGATATTTTGGTTGTCTTTCAGAATTGGTTTGGGAAATGCTCCGCATTTCTCCGCATTGATGTTTCAGGTGCTGCAGCTTGAAGGACGTTTATAACATCTATGTTGTGTCTCAATTCAATCTTCCGAAGTTGGTGTTGTTTGCAAGTGGTGATAGTGATGATCCTTGTATGATTGACTCTCTATAAATGAAGCGATTCTATCATATATGCTTTGTCAGTTTGATCTTGAAGTAAGAAGCAAGAAGGATTTGAGAAGTCGTTGGATGTTCAAGGAAAGTCTTGGTATGTTTTGCATATTGCTAGGTGATATGGTTGTTGATGCATTGTGTTTGGAATGTGTGTTTCAAGGTAACTGTTTTGGTTCGTCCGATAGAAGTTGTTGTTCAACTTGCGATGAATCTTTGGATGTCTTTGCTTGACTTGAAGATCGTTGTTGTTGTAGTCGACGTACAATGCCTATTATTATATTTGATAATATTGGTTATCCATCAATGTACTAATTGTCCATATTAAGTTGGTTGTTACTCTCGAGTAGTTGTAAGAGGTGGAGGAAGAAGATGAGGTAGTTCTGGCAATCACAAGAGCACAGACAAAGGAGGTGCAACCAGATCCTTTTATGGAGAAAGAACGACTCCGAGAAGCCAGAGTGTAGTGCCTCCCGTGGTTGCATTCTGTCACCGTTTATTTTGATCCCATCTAGACTGTTATATTTCACCTTTGACTGTTCATATACTACTCTTTTGCTTGAGCATTTGTGAGATGCACCCGTTGCGTAGTTATATTCTTTTGGGCATGTGTGTATAACTGTTGATGTGGTTAGTGGTTATATTCGGTTTTCAGTGATGATCATGTATGCATGATGACCTTGTGTATATGCAACATGATGTTATAGGATGATGTCTGGATATATTCACTTTATAGATGATATTTTGGCTTGGACATTGCTGATGGTTTATGGATTATTGGGATGTTGTGTTAGTGATTCGAGTTACATTTTACGAGTTATATTATGCGGCTAATAATATGTTCTGTGGATTTATTTTATGTTTAGTAGTATTGGTTAAACGATGATTATGTAGTTAATGATCTTGCTACGATTAATGATGGTAAACACGTAGTTTAGATGTATATGAAATTGTAATGTTTCAACATTAATTAAACAGATTCATAACATTAAATGGTAACTGTTGATATTGAATGATTGGTTAAATGATTGCATGATGTTATTGAGGATGTTTTGGGTTATTGACATGCTTTTGCTACATGCTTATGATGATATATCCATGATGTGTTTGTATGGAGTGGAACAAAGTTGTAGTTACTCGCTTGCGAGGCCCACACGATGTTTTCAACAAGATTGAGGTAGAATCTTTGATTCCTCTGTTGTTGCTTATTTTAATTGTTTCTTTTTGTTTGTAAACAGTCTTTGGATTGTTTTTATGCATCTTTGTGGTTTATGAAAGCTCATTTGAAGTTTATATGAAATTGTATGTTTGGATTTTGGAAAAAGAGGGTTTATATGGGGATATGCTGTCCAAATTTGTATGGATGGGTGAAACATGGATTTTAATGCATTTTTGGAGTGTTGTTCAACGTGGGATCAATGAGTTCTCTCAAATTTTTCATTCTTGAAGTTTGAAAATTTAAGTATTTTTTTTATGGCTTTAATTGTTCTTGGACTGGTTTTATGCTCTTTTCATGATTTGCTAAAAGAGGGATTTGTGTGGATTTTGTGAGTGGATATTTTGTGGTATGATGGGTTTAATATATAGAATTTTGATTGTGGACCGAATTGAGTTCATCCTTATATAGTTTTGATTAATTGGAATTGCATCTTCATGTATGGTGTCAAGGGGATAAGTGTTACGTTGGGGTCATTAGGGATTCAACACCCTTGGTTGATGTCTTGTAATCCCGCCATGTAAATGATAGGTCTTGTTGTGCAATATGCCCATACATGTAGCGTATGGCCTTACTAAATTGTGTGGGTGTGTAAGCCCCGTGCATGTGGCAATTGGCCAATGCCCACACATGTAACGAGTTGGTCTTCCAACTTGAAAGCTTTCTTGCTTGCCCACCATGGAGCGATTGGTCTTGCCTGTAGGTAATGCCCGCCCATGTAGTGATAGGAGTTGTAGGAGTGAGGGTATTGTGGTGGTCTTTCTTGTTTGCCTGCTTGCTTGGTGTTGGTCTTGAGTGATTGAGGTTGAATGTTCGAGTTAATGTGGTTTGTACTCAGGTATCTTCCCTACGGTTGTGTCAGAGGCCCTTCCCTTGATTATTGCATTGTATATCTCATCACATCCCTTATGCTTACTTGGTCATGCATGCAATGGTTTGGAGTGAGTGAGATTGTTCTACCCATGTGTGTCTGTGGGATTGCATTGTTGTTTGGGTTATATGATTACCTCCGCGAGCACGGTGGGTTGTGCCTGAGGGTACCACATGGTCGGGTGGCGTGACAAGCCACTGTTGGGGACTGGTGTACAGGTATTCGAGTGGTCCAAGATTATATTAAACCCTTCATGATACTATGGTTCCTTGCAGATTTACTCTCACACTTATGTGCTCTTGTATGTATTTTCAGTTAATGTAAGTGTTTATATGATGTTATTCATGTAATCAAGTGAGCATGTCCTCGATTTATGGTATCCGGTACTCCTCAGTGTGGAGCAAGCCTTGCATTTTAACCGTGTGTTGGTGTCAGCAAGCCTACCCTGTTATCTGACTAAGAGAACCTCGTTTAGGAGGGTTTCTAGTTCATTTTGTGTTTTGCAGGATAATCTAGCGCATTTGTTTGAACTTTGTTCATTTAGCACATATGCCCATTCTTTTGGCGCATATGCCTAGTCTTTAGCGCATATGCGTGATCTTTTAGCGCATATGCAAAATAGAGTAGCGCATTTGTACTTTGTTCTAGCGCATTTCTTTTACCAAATTAGCTCATCTGTGGCAGCTCGATGTTCCATCGAGTTTGTGCAAAAATGGATTTCATATTTAGATTCCTTATGTTTTCAGGATGGTTTTCAAGTATTTACATCTCGTTTTTTGTTTTTGTATAATGATGTTAGGCTCACTTTTTTTATTTGGGCTTAAAATAAACCTTGTTTTGGAAAGTATTGAGGATGAACTTGTCTCCTTGATTGGTGATCGTTGATGATGGTCCGGTCTTATCCCATGAGGTTTGTGGGCGTGGTCTGGACTTTCATGTGGTGGCATGAACGTGTTCGTCCGTTCTCGCTAAGCGATTGGGGTTGTCTTGGAACCCTGGGAAGTACGTTTGAGTCTTCCGCTTGGGCATGATCATGTGACGATCGTGATTTACTTGTTATGGTTGCATCTTTGTTTATGCTTCATGGTTTCATTGCACTTATGCACTTGTTGCTTATCTTACCTTTAAAAAAAAATGTTCTATGCATATGTTAACCCCGAGTTCCGAGGGTTCCTTGGCATGGCATTATATCTCGTATCAGAGCTCATGCTCATACACCGGGAACTCTGGCATTTGTGTGTTTACTGCGCTTATTTATTTAATCAGTAAGGCATGTTGTGTGAATTTGGTTGCAAGTACTCCCTCTTATGTGGCTACTCTTAGTCACTTAGTTATGTGCAAATGTATATGTTGATGTATTGTGTTGATTTGTAGTGAGTTATTCCTATAATGGAAGGGCTAACATTGGACCTTTTGAACTTTCTTATGCTGAACTAGCCACCAAAATCCCCCCTCTATCTATCTTGTGACCCTTGTCACAGTTGAGTTGTTTTATCATTCCCGAAATTTTTCTTTTTTGTATTGAAAATTGATGAAAATTCCTCTTTTCTTTCAAATTTCTTGGTGGCTGCTCCAAATATTTGCTATTGTTAGTCCTTTGATGTTGATTTTGTTTCTTAACAGGGTCTATGTGGATCCCTAATTGTGTGCGTAAGGGAGTACTTTGCATAAGATGTACCATAATTGCATAATAGATAGATGGATATATGGTTTCTCTAGTAAGATGCTTTTGTTTGATATGGTTGTTTTGGATGAAGAGTTGTGGAACTTTGCCTTTCAATTGTGGTGGTACTAAATGTTTCCTTGCATCTTTTGTCATAACATGGTTATGGGAATTATAGTATCAATAATTCTGATTCATATTCTATTCTGTTGTGAAGAATGCCTCCTAGAAACAGGAATCAGGGGTGAGGTAGGGGTTCTTGTATTGGCACACGACGGAATCCTCGACTGGAGGAAGAGGACCATCGAGAGTAACAATAGGATGACTAGAGGGGTGGTCAAAATGATGGAAATAGGGGTCCTTAGATTGCTCAGTTGTTACAAGAACTTATCACATGGTTGGGACCTCGTCAGGAGGCATCTCAATATGGGGAGTCACAACCATAAGACCATGGTCATTAGGAGCATCGACGAGAGCGTGAGCGGTCTTGTTCCCCCTGGCTCTAGGGTAGAGCAAAAGAGAGACCGAGCAAGGTTGGACAAGGATGCTATTTTAGCTGTTCACATGAGAAACCTTCTTCAGTCATGTCCACCCACTTTTCATGGGTCTGATGATGGTACTGAAGCCGAGACTTAGCTTATAGACATGGATCGTTTCTTTGCTATGCATCCATATACAAGTAATACTAGAGCTCGGTGTGTTATTATGCACCTTAGGGATTTTGTGTCCTACCTGGTGTTGCACCGAGGAGCAGAAGCTCCATCTTGACATCTCTGCAGTATCATGGGAGGATTTTCTTGAGCGGTTTCGAGCACGTTTCCTCTTGGAACACTATCGCCAAAGGCATGCAGATGGGTTTCATGAATTGAGGCAGTTGGATATGATTGTAGGTCAATATGAACATAAGTTCTTTGAGTTGAGGTAGTATGCTAGTATAGCTGATGATGAGCCCATGCTGGTACAACATTTTTTTTGAGGCCTTAGTGATCGTATTTGTGGTGATGCTCGGGTGTTTCAGCCTATGACCTTGCAGATGGCCATTGTGAAGGCAAGGTTGGCGGAGGATAATATCACTAGGAACTTAGGAAATCAGGTTGGAGTTAAGACAATTGGTGCACCTCCCTTAGGCTCAGGTGCATGGGGCTTGCAACCCAAGACTCTAGGATCTTTTAGGGCACCTGCAACATCCTCTCAGGTACCTTCTAGTAGGCAGTGCACCTGAAATTAATGCTTGCAGGTTGATCTCAATTGGCAAGTGTTGTGATTAAATTTACCCGAATTGTATGAAATCTTGGAAGTAAAGAGTACCTGTTTTGATTCACATCTGTGATTATATAGTAACAAATTTATGGTAAAATACCGTCTGCATATGTCACTTTAATCTTGCCATGCTAACTTGGGTGAAATGAAGGGTGATTTTGGTTATATGCAGTTCTGTGTTAATGAATTGTAGCTTTGATTGGATTATTCCTATTGATGAAATCAAATGCGTAAGTGGCCTATCAACCTTGAGTGTTTGATCTCTATCCTTATGTATTTTACTGTGAGTATTGATTATTATACACGATTAAATAGTATGATCACAATCATGTGTGTAACTGTGTGTATATATATATATATATATATATATAATTGTAATTGAGATAACCATTATTAATCATACTTATAATTATGCTGTTAATATCATTAATATAAATCATGCTGTTAAATACCATTTATGATAATCATGTTGTTAATATGAATTATGCTGTTAATAAAATAACATTGTTGATAATAATACCAACATCGATAATGAGTATCAATTTAAGTATGACATCGGTTATATATTGTGCTATCGATGACAGCACACTATATTATCGATGCCATTAATAAATGATAAACTTGTATTATTATCCACCAATCATTAGTATTGAACAAGTACTGTATTACGATGTGAATCGATATGAATATCGATTAATGCATGATAACTATTGGTATTGTGATCAGACATGTCTCCGAAGAGACAGGTCACTACGTGGACTATGTCCATGTAGGGACATGCCTCTTCGTAGACGTGTCCCTCTATTAAGATATATATCATCGTTCAACTATGAATTGAGAAGTACAGAAAACTACAGTGCCGAACAAGTCTCAGCAGTGATCATTAATATTTGGTAATACATATATTATTATATATTGTCATCATTACTTAGTGATTATATCAATATCATTGATATTGTGATCAAAGTATATATAGAAAATTAAAATAGTACAACCTCTAAATTTGATCAAACTTCAACATCCTGGTGAGGAAGTTGCTGTTATCAATACTTTTGTTATTCATCGTTTTGTAAAGAAACTAGAGTAAAAACTATTAGAAAAATAAGGATGTCTTTTTTTGTTGCCTTCTGTTAGTGAATGGTCAATCCTGGAAGATTTTAGATACTGCAGATGCAAATAGATTCCTCGTCTGTTTGACCAATTGTTTTATTTTTGATTAATGATTAATCTAATTCAATAATATTGTTTTTTTCTTGTCACTGAACCTATTCTTAAATATAGGAAATATTGAAGCGCCCTGTTATGGAATTGCTGAAACAGGAAAAAATGAAGTTCGGTTCGGGAAATCTTGATTCTTTTAATCTTAAAGCTTTGGAGGGTGAAGAAATTCAAATTAAATTTGAAGATTTAGAAACCAATACTGCTGGGAGGTTGGTTGTGGTTAATTTCAAGATTACATGCTGTTACAGTACTGATTAACTTTTGAAAGAATTATTTCACGAGTGTTGCATATTTTGTGAATATTTTGTTTCAGTAACTGGCATCAGCATATTGCAAATCAATTACAATCAACAAGTCAGATAGCTTCTGATCTTTATAGAGGTTGGATTCAAGGCCTTCTTATGTGTATATTTTGCTCTATGTGCAATAGAGCTTTAGGTTCTTGCCCACCAACCTTCTCTACCTTTCTGTAGAAGTTGTTTGTGATAGGTAATTATAAGCAGTACCCCTTTGATAACATGTCAAAATGTTTTCTGAACATTAAGATGGAATGAGAGTATATCAGCAGAAGACTCCTCTTTCAACGGAGAAAGTAGAAAGGTATCTAAGCGAGGCTATATTTTCAAAAATCGCCTCTGATATGCGCCAAGAAGGATATGAGTCTCTCAAGATGGTTTGGAGAAATTTACTTGATCGCGCATATGATCTCCGCAACACTGAAATTAAGCGTTCTGTCAAAAAGAAGGCTCTCACAGACTTTCTAAAGCTTTTAAGATCTATTGGTTTATCACGATACAAATCCACTGTACCAGAGGTAAATTTTCGTGTTAACATTACCTACAGTATACTTCAGTTCTACATTTACACTTATTGTCTTATGCTCATTGATAGAAATTTTGGCATTATAGGAAGAGCGTGAGACATGCAGCTATTTTCTGCAACCCTACTTCAATGTTACACATTTACTTGATCCGGCAATCCATTTGAAAGAATCAAAATGCATTAAATGGACTCTACGACTGATCATTTTGAAGCATTACAATTTAAGAACGATGATGTGAATTGTAGATTGGCAAATGGATACTATTTCAAAAATATGGCACTGATGGTGCATTTGAAGGAAAGCCATCTGAGTTTCCACAAAGATCTCAGTCTACAAGAGGTAATGATCATAGAGTTCTTTACTTCAGCCAGTTGTATTTTAGCAACGCAGAGCACGATGAAGAACTTTTGTATGCAATGCAGGTCAAAATTTCGTCATCTTTTCTAGAGCATCTTCTTTATCTGCAACGTAAGCAGAGACGAACTGCTTATGAGCTCTCTTCTAATCTTGAACAACTCTCCAAGCTTTCCCTACTACTGAGAGATTTTGGTACTGAATTATATTGTAGTTTTAATTTGAATGTGATGATTGTTATTTCTTTGGGGAAAAATATATTCTTTTCATTTATGTGAACAAAGTTTAGCTCTCTTCAATGGTTTTTCTATGCTCTAGCTTTTGAATGCAGTTTCTAATATTTGATTTAGTTTGAAATTGCTGAAGTATATTTTCTCTATTTTACAGGAAGTGCTGCTACAGTGGATATGGTGGTGATTCCTGGTAGGCAGCATGCTATCCGTAGATTGATGTGGGATCAGAAGGTAGATGTCTTCAGAATTCAAATTCTTTTATTTTGTTATCTAGATTTTCCAAGCTTCACTCTATACTACTGTGCTGTGATTTCTATCAACTAACTTGCTTCCTTGGACTTTGCAGCACATTTTTGATAGTCTATGCACTGTTTCTTCCGAAATTTCTTTGTTACTAAAAGCAGTGGGAAGTGTCCATGGTTGCCCTTTGACTACTCTTGGTGCTGAGGTGAAAAACTTACAAGTCTTCTTTGATAAACATATCCATTCCTTGAACAATTCAAAGGTATGTTGGAAGCCACCATAAAGAATGCTATTTATTAGTTAAGAATTGAGATATCCTATTTTATTTTTTGTAACTTTATACTGACATGTGGGTGTGCCTGATATAGGTCTCTCTGGACAAGTATCTTCTTGGAAGTAACTTGATAGTTGTCAACTGTAATCAACAATCATGGCCATTTATTGTTTCTAAAGAAATGGATGAAGTAGTACAGATAAATTTTATGGTTATAAAGTAAATGCAAGAAGATATCTTAACGTTATATCAAGATTGCAACATTGAATATGGCTCAGTGCCCTCCTTGACGTACCTGTCTGACCTCCTTGAGAAGGTGATGTTTATCTACACTATTTTTGCATATTTTTTACAAGCGGCGCTACTTTTCTTGCTTCTAATCATATTATATCTTTTGTATTAAACCAACTTCTTTTTCAGATTTTCTGAAATGAAGAATATGATTTAAAGGATTATATGGTTCATACCTGTATGTCTGATGATATGATATTTATTGCAAATAAAAGTGAAGATTCTGCATGAAGTTGGAAAACATCATGATCAATATAAGCAAAGGTAATTCCTTTCTAAAGTATCTGAAGATCAAATTCTATAATCACATCGTTCAATGTGGATTGAAGGAGCCACTTAGGTCCTTGTGATTGAAGGTGCTTGTTTGAACAGTATTTCACCTCTCTTTGGTGAGACCATGGAAATAACGTCTTGGAAAGTGCAAATAAAATCCATTAGTTTTGGAAAGTGTACATAATATCAATTGTTTTTTTTCTGGAGCATCTATCAAGCTTCCGAGTTGAAAATGAGGATACTTGTAATGGAAAATGTTCTTCTGAACATTATTCCACCTATACCATTCCAAGTGAGACTAGGAACCTGACACTTTGGGAAAGATAAATATTACTCTTTTAAGCTTTTCTTGAGTATCAAAGAAGAATTATAGTTGAAAGAAAACAATCGTTCTCATTATCAGTTAATTCATATATTTTCATTCTGTTACAAATACTTGATTCTGTGTTTTATTCTGTTACAAACTTGAAATATACCATTTGGCATTTTCCCTTTCTGTCACTTTTGGCTGCCAGAGGTTTTCAACAGTGTCTGTATGAATCTTAAGGCTAGAAGGGCTAAAGATTTGCATTGATGACAAGCCTTTCATTTGAATCTGTTGGATTCACTGGCAGGTTAAAGTTGTCTTGCAGGAAAAAAAATATTGAATAAGATCATTATAAGATGATGCACCAATATGCCTCACGAGTTCTAAAATAATCTTAATTTTTACAATTGACCAAAAATATTTTAGTAGCTATATGCTTTTTTATTTCTTTTCTGTAGGATGTTTTTATAAATTCTGAATTCCCCAGCTGTGTTAAAACATAGTTGGTTCATATTATGCTTTGTTTTTTTTTTTGGCAGTCAGCTATGAGAACTTTGAAATGGCAACTACCGGTGTTATGTGTTAAACAATATAGATTTGGTCCGCTAATATTAGAACTTATCAACACGAGTTTTAAACTCATTGGTTGGTTGGAACTGTCCCACGAAAAATTATGGAGGAGTTTGTTAACTTGTTAGAAATCATTGCATTTATGCTAATAATGACTAATGAAATTTGTCAAGCAGTTATATTGATTGGCATCAGGATTTTTTTTTCAGGGAATGCAATTGTTTCATGAATTCATGAATGATACTGAAGGGGTCTTGCAACATCAATGAACTGAATACCTTATTTCTAGAATCTCATGAAAAAACAATTTCAGCAATTATGATTGCAGTGCAAAATATCAAGAAATTGAATGATAGAGTGGGGCACCATGACTTGTCTCATACACAAGTGCCTTCTTTGGCAGTTGAGAATATGGATCTCGGAGGAAATTTGCAAACATGGGAATCTCTGTTTAGCCAACAAATATTAAAACTTCGCTTGGATACTATACAGGGGACACTTTTTGGAACAATTATATCTGCTGTAATAAGATGATTCTCCTATTCTATTTAATATTTTTTTGTTAGTTTCATATGTTATTGTTGTGCAGTTGATTCATTCACTTTATATTCTACAGATTTCTCATCCTTCAGATGTTATCTTTCTTTTAGGTTAAACTCATCAACTATGGAGCTCAAGATAAAAATGAGCTTTATATCTCCACGGGAAAAATGCTAGGAAGTTTATATTTATTTGTGCGTATGATCATAAGTGCTGGAAAGACGGTCCTTTTTGATTATGTAAATATGCATAAGACAGTAAGTGCTTTTTTGTTCCCTGATAGGCATTCTATTCAGTTTAC
>MU224399.1:481546-491772 GCA_018584345.1 Thuja plicata
CCTTATGTCTCCCTTGGCCACCCCCTCTCAAATACACATCCCAACATAAATAATATTAAAGTAACACTTTATTATTTTAACATTTATTTTAAATGTCACTTTAATAAACTTCAGGCATTAAAATAAAGTAGCAATTGGATTCGGAATAATACGAGTGATAGCTCGTCGGAAAGCTCTCATCGAGGAGCATCAAATCCAATCACTAAATCTGACATCGCCCATGCCCTGTTGACTTACTAAAAATAGTAAGTACTCCAACGAAACCACAATTCAACTCCGATTTGGCCCAAACTGGAAAGGACTAAGCCAAAACATCTCAGGATCCCTTTGCAATCCATGTTAGCCTCCGGGACCATGCAGACATAGGCTAATTGCAACTCAATCTGGTGATGGCTAAAGTGGGGACATTACACGTTTGCTGCATGATTTTGATCAACCCTTCTCAAGTGAAGCAGGTCTCCAGGTAAACATGCTAATGTTTTGCTGGTTGAAACAAGCTTTCATTTTCTTTTTTTACTTCCAAATAAAAGCCAACATTAATCAATTAACATAGCCTTAATTTGGATTTATGTAGATGATTTCAAAATTTTCCTTCAAGCAAGATAACACTATAGCAAATGAACCTGTTGTTGACCTCCTGACATACTTAACTCTCATGTTAGACCATGTTGCAATGAATTTATGTGGACCTTCAAGCTGGCCTGAAATTCAGCAGCTTGTGTTGATCATTGCAGATGGTCGTTTCCATGAAAAGGTGTGACAAATGTTATGTTAGTAAGAAACAAAAAGAAAAAAACATGACCTCTAGCTTTCATTTGGGACACATTGTTGCCTTGCATCTATTACATATATATATATGCACACATGTACACTTTCTTAGCTGAGTAGATTATTTATGCTGTAAAATCTATGCTCATGGCATTTATATTTTATTATTTAGCAAATGATCTTCAATAATCCATGGTGGTATTGTAATGACCCATCCTTTGGGATTATTAGATATTAATAGAATGCTTGTTAAATTTTTTATTTTATTCTCCCAATGGTAAAGTGCGAGTTACCATGTATACTTGATTTTGTTATAACATCTTTAGATATATAGTTGCCTCAATTTGATTATAAGTTTATAGGACACATTAAAAAAGTCTCTATTTGGCTAATGATAATTACTTTGATATTTATATTCATTATTACTCCTCTATTTGGTTCGTGATGTTTTTTGGGTTTTGCACAATTTTCCAGAAATTTGTGGTTTTTTTGTGGGTTTTAGCACTTTTTTCCAAATTAAAATTGTAATGGGCTTTTTCATGATTTTTTCCACAAAAAATCATATCTTATGTTGCTGTTTTCTGGGTTTTCTGATTTTTATTTCCACAAAAAGTCATAACTTATGTTGCTGTTTTCTGGGTTTTCTGATTTTTATTTCCACAAAAAACCATGACAGGGTTTTGTATGACTTTAGTTTTTCCATAAAATCAAGGAGGGTTTTGCATGATTTTGTCCTAAATATCGTGGCCTTTTGTTGCTTTTTTTTTGGGGTTTTAAGCATTTTTACAAAAACGAAGGTGTGTAGTTTTAGCATCACATCAAGGGATATGACAATTTTTCCACAAAATCGTGGTTTCAGCTTTTTGCTGATTTTGTCAACAAAAATCTAAGTTTTTAAAGCCGATCATAGTGTCTTTAGATAAAAGGGGGGATGGCTTTGTTACCCAACACTAGGTTGGAAGGGTTGTGGTAATCTTGGTCATATCCAGAGGTTCTATAGAACTAGGGAGGGTTTCAGCAGCAGGTTTATTTCTCAGAGTGTTATGAAGAGAAGGGGGCAACCTTCTACGCATTTGTTACCAAATGAACTGCAGATTATGTCAAGTCTTTTGTAGGGTAGTCAATAGAATGGCCATTAAGGGAGGGTGTTAAAAAAATTATGTAATGTTTTTATAATGGTCATTCAATTAGGATCTTTCCTTTTCATAGTTAGTTCTTATTTAGAATCTTTCTATTCTATCTTTAGTTCTCAAATTTTTCCGTTATAGAAGGATCTTCTTGTAATTGCCTGTTTAAGGAGTATTCCCTTATCTTTTTATATGCATATATATGATTGTAATTTTCTACACATAGGCATGATTGTAATAGTGAAATTTTCGTACCATGCCAATTTCTATATTATTTTGGGCTCATTTTGAGGAAATGGCTTAATGTGATTTACATGGTGACATGTAGCATACTCTCTAGTGTTAGGTTTGGCTGCCTTCTTTATCCTTTTCCACCCCCAAATTTTAAATAATTCTTTTGATAAATTAAATTTTACAGACTTACAAGAAATAAAATAGAAGAGCATTAAAAGTATTTACATATAATATGGGAATATGTAGTCTTCATTTAGACACAATTCAAAATTGTGCTTATTTGTGTAAAACTCATCAATACATTTTAGTGCTGAAATTGCAGTGATTTCTTGCAGTGGATGCTCATGAGACATTTAGAAATGTCTTTAAACACATTTATCACATGATAACTTTACATGCTCAAGCATTAAAATTATCAAGACTATAGACTAGACTTGGACATATTTCATGACATTTACATTCAAATGGCACTATACTAGAACCTACTGTTTTTTGTAGTATAGAGAGTAGAGTTTTGTCCAATCTTTACATTAGCAACAACAAAGAATTGACCACTTGAATTTTTTCGAAATTCAAAAATCTGATTTATCATTATAGATAATGGTGATGAACTATTGATGGTCAATTTCTTACTCATAATTCCTTTATGAAGATTGTGGCCCTCTTCTTTTCCATCCATTTCCTATTCTCCTAGGACACTTTGTTCTTGTGGATTTTACTTGCAATTCTGTTTCGAATGAGATATGAAGGTCTTCCTTTGGTTCCATTTTAAGTTGCTGAATTGGAAATGGACATGAGTATGGGTGTACAAAATAGGCAAACAGCATCCATTCATCATCATCACCATGCATTGTCATATACATTAGCTTGGAATGGTCTCTCTTTGTAAACTTTTTATGTCTTTTGTATTCTATTGTAGTATTATTCCAGGTCAGATTTCTTGGATGAAGTAAACTCTATAAAGGGATGTTGGGGTGGCAGTAGAGCTAACTGTGTGCAAGGTGCCACCAACCGCAATATTTTGTTACAACTTGCCTGTGTCACATGTCTTAAGAGCTCAGAGTGACAAACTGCCTGCTCTGGTCAAGCATAGGCAGTCACTTCTGCCTATTCCTTTGACCTTCAGCTTAAATGTTGTGTGTGAGGGGGTTAGGGCAAGCAATTTTAAAATTTTAATAGCATGTAACTATATAATGCCTACCTCTCCTTCTCATACCCATTGAATGAAGATTGATACAAACAGATGATACCCTTTCTACAAATGATATCCTAGGGGCAATCTTGATGGTACTTCAAATTAGAAATGAAGAGATGAAGATTTAACATGATGAGAACAATGTGAAATGAGACGGAAAAATTTGATGGTGCCTGTAACACTTCAAAAAGCACCATACTTGATGATTAGGCAATGAGTTTGGGTGTGGATAAATCATAGATTGAAATGTCGCAGATATCTCTGCGATAAGTTCACTTATCGCGAGAAGTTCTGCGCCGCGAGAAGTTATGTAACTTCTGTGCAGGAAAATATCGCAGATAAGCTCCAAAATACACAGATAAATTGCCGAAATATCGCAGATAAGTTGCTAAAATATCGTGATAAGTCAGAAACTTATTGGCTGCAGACGCATTTAGACAGTGACAGCCCAAAAAAGGACAAAAAATAATTTTTTTGATTGCAAAACAAGGTTTGGAGAGGTGAGAAAGGGTGTAGAGGAGAAAGGAGGTCATTTGCAGTGTTCTAGAGTGATTTCTTGTGGATTTGAAGTGGATTGGAAAATATTTTTCAAGCAAAAAATCTCCGATATTTTCCCGATAAATTTCAGACTTATCTCCGATATTTCCCGATAATTTTTTTTTGCCCTTGGTGATAAGTTGCCGATAAAGATATTTTGATCTATGGGATAAATACACATCAATACACACATTCAAAGGAGGTTGACCTGGCATATATTTGTAAGAGGCTGCTAAATGGGTACTTAGCCCAAAATTCATTAGAATATCCACAGAGAAGATTACAAACTCTAACAAGGTTGACAAGGCAGATGGATTGTTGAGACTGTTTTAGATCGTTCCCTCTTGAAGCTTAATGGGTTATGTTGGAGTTTGTAATCTTAAACAAGATTATAAATTCCAACAGATGAATGGCATTATTCTTCTCAAGTGTATCTCTTTTTGACAATCAGTAGATACCCTATCTGGATTATGTGAGCTGTATGAAATACTTACTGTTTTGTCTGCACCAGATGAGCATAGAGTTGATATATTGACGCTTGGTTTATATTCTATCTTAAATTTTTTTTTTTTTTTCCTGTTCTTGTTGGTAATCATAGCTGATAGTTAAGATTAATTTGAAGTTACAAAGAAGTTGTTTAACATAGCATATTTAGCACAAATCAATATACTAATTTGTCTTACTTTTGATGGTGCAGGAGAGTTTAAAGCGCTGTGTAAGGGATGCTTTGAGTAGGAAACAATTGCTGGCCTTCATTGTGTTGGATAATCCATAGGAATCAATACTGAATGTCCAAGTAATCCTTTACTAACTGTGGCTAGATTCTAAATTGTATGTATTTCTTTTAGCAATTTCTTTGGTATCTGATTCTTTTGTTACATGGTTTTCTGCAGTCTGTATCATTTACAGGGGGAGCACCTACCTTCTCCAAGTACTTGGATTCGTTTCCTTTTCCATATTACATTATCTTGAAGAGCATTGAGGCACTTCCAAGGACATTGGCAGATTTGTTGAGACAGGTATTTTTGTTTTGGAATTTCTTTCGTCACTTCTTTCTTTGGTGCATCTCTGCATAGTATGTTCTTCCAAGAGAAACATTTCTGTTCTGTTGATACAAATTAGAAGAGTAGTTTATTGGTTTCCATGCTGTGTGATACATGTCTGACAAACTTCCATTACTGGAATATGAGATAAGGCGTGTTACTCAATCAGCTGGAAAGTTACCTGGAATTGGGTACAAAATGTTTTGGGTATGGAATTGGGTACAGGTACTCTGGAATTGCACAGCGTACTGAATTTCTGTCGCAAAATTGCCTGGGTATGGCCAGCAACATAACAGGTGATTACAAGACAGAAATGTGGTACCTTGAGTGATTTCAGAGGTTACCTGGGTTTTTTCACCTATTTTTTGTTAATTGTTTTGACCTGAGTTTGACTTTTCAACTTGGAAACCTAACTCTAACCCTATCCTTTAACATAATATATGTTGGCATCAATGAAACAACAGATGAATGAAGGCAATAAGCTCTGCCCAATTTCCCCGCACAAAATACAATCAGTGCAATGCCTCCAACTCTGCATTTACATGATAAAGTGCTGTCCTCCTTGTAGCCTATTATCAGATGAAGTGCTCCACTGGAGAACAATATATTGCTTTTCTAGAGAAAGCCTCTCCATCTGGGACTACATTTTACGACACTACTTTTAGCTCCCACTTAAGCGGGAGTATGACTTCATCCTCATTCCCTCAGTAAAGTATAGTATAGCATCAAAAGAGTTTCACCAAGACACAATAGGAACAAGAAAACACCACGCCTCCAGGGACTTAGGATCTCATCTATCTCAAATGCCAAGATAAAAGGAGCAATATGATACAAGAGGAAAGAAGAGAAGGACACATGGCTTCTTGGGCTTGTAAGGTGTCATATTCCCCAATTTGAAACCCTAATTACATTATCCCCTTTTGGAAATAAGATTTAATAATAAACAAATAATAAAATTAAAGTATAATCAATAAAAAATAAGTAGTTAAAATATAAAGAAAAGGAATAAAAAGATAATAATAAAATATAATATATCATTATCAAACAACAATTAAAATGTCCAAATCATTTTAATCTATGATGACCCCCGATTAATGTTATTAATGTAATCAAACATCATCCTCAATTCCAAGATTGAATAGATATTGGCGGTAAAACGTTTTATCGCGATAAGTTTGAGTGGGAGATAAAATACACAACTTTATCGCTGAATTTATTCCCGATAAGTTGTGATTTTATCGCAAATAAAATCACAACTTATTGCCGATAAACCAGGGATAAGTTGTTTAAATATCGGTCACAGTTCGCTAATAGGGATTGCCGGCCCAAATGAAGTTCATTTTATATTTTTAAAGTTGGCAAGTGCTGTTAGGGGGAGAAAAAAAGGGTTTCAAGGAAAAGAAAGGTGATTTGTAGGGGTCTAGAGCATCTTAAAAAATCAAGAAAATGGTGTGCGCCATGGAGCTCCGTGTGGTTCTCAAGGTGCTAATTTGATCTTGGCGGTGGGGGCACTGCCCCTCTACCTTGCCCTGCACCGCGACAAGGAGCGTGCTTGGGGCATTGCCCTCAGACCCTGTGAGGGGCACTGCCCCTCGACCCCACTAGGGGCACTGCCTCTAGACCCCCGAAAGGGGTGCTGCCCCTTGACCTCGCTAGGGTGTTGCCCCTTGACCCTTATTTTAATTTTGGAGTACACTACAACTTTGAGTTTGTGCAGTACAAATCATTATCTACACTTTTGTCATTAGTCTTCTTGGATATTACTTGATGTATACTTGTCGTTTGGAAGACAAATTTTTCTTTTGGGGGGGATGATGTAGTCGGTATAAAATGCCTATTGTTGTGTTTGATAATATAAGTCGAATCACAACCAGTTATGCTGAGGGAGGAGGCACAGGCACAACGAACCTCTAGGACTAGACCCCCTACCCCTCCAGTAGTTTTTACTAGAGCTCTTGGGAAAGGGAAGAGGAAGATGTAGACTATTTTGATGTTGTACTTGTATTTAGTTATAGTTTACAAAAACATTTTGCTATTTTTAGTTTGCTTCAGAGTTCTGACTATCAGGCTATGGCTATCGGCCATCAACATTCCACATGGAGATGCCATTTTGTACCCTATTTGCATTTAAATATATCTAAATTCAGCTTGTTTGTTTTGTTTACTCATTTACTAACTCATTAGATGCATCTCCTCATGGAATTTTGCAAAAAACAAATGCATTTCTAGTTAAATTTAAGCAATTTTTTAAGTTCCCGATATTTTGCCGATAAGTTGCTGATTTATCTCCGATATTTTGCCGATATTTTTTTCCCCTTGGTGAAAAGTTGCCGATAACGATATTTTGAACTATGAATTATATATAATTATATATTTGCAATAATAATAAATAGTAAATATAATCATATTTGATGTATACATTGAATATATTTAATATTATCATATATTATAGTCTACAAATAAATATTCTATATATATAATATATAATATATATGTATATATGTTATCACAATATAAATATTATATCTGAAATATTAATACATAAAAAAAACATATGAAATATATATGTCAAAATATAATCATATAAATAAATAATAAACAAGCATAAATAAAAGTCCAAATGTGTGGGCATGTAAACATAAATCAAATCATTGTCTTAAGAAACAATGACTAAAGTTCGCGACTTTAGGGGAAGTCGCTACCTTCCCCCACAACGTAGGAGCATAAGGTTTCGACCAGGAAAGGAAAAAAGAAAGAAGATTTTGGTCATATAACATCCAAAGAAATGATTACCTAACTACCTATTTAAGCACTCAAAGCACATAATCAATGCAATGAAATTCAGATCTAAACATCCAAATCAGAAGATGCAAGCTTAGGATACCTCGAGTTTGTTTTGTATACGGGCTTGCCATGGTCAAGTCCTAGGAGGATTCAATCTTCCCTACAACATTGTCTGAAATAATCCTCAAATCTGAAGCAAATAGTGATGAATCACAATGATATACCTTCTCCAGTGAATTTTCCTTGTCTTGAAGCCCTCATGAAAGGTAATAGATTCTAGAAAGGAAGCTCTTGCATGTCTTCACTAATGGAGGAAATATAAGAACTTGATCATGGATGCCACCTTCAATGCTAAACTCCCTCAATGCTTGGTTCTCCTTTGCTGCCTTAGAGATGACTGAAACTCTTGCTCAAAGTTTGATGAGAGAGAGAGCTTGTGATGTGTGGATATGCAAATGAGGAGTGGGGGGCTTCTTTTTATACTAAACCTAAAAAAAGCTTGTGAAAACCTTGAGCAGCGCGGTATGGATAATATTTTCCTGCTCAAAAATAATCCGACTATTGAAATATTCAAAATTGGACCCTTTTTGGTTGGATACTGGTGCTCAGTGCCATGGTCTAGGGGGGCTATAGCACCTGGCACCATAGTCGACTGGGACTAGGGCGCTAGGTGCCCTAGTCTAGTCCTGGAGGGCTGAATTAGAGGCCGGAGGAGCCAAAATAGTACTACGCACCCAAAATCAGGCCCTAGGATGAGCAAGATCAGTTAAATTAGGAGGCACAAAATCAAGAACACGAAAGTGAGGACTATGAGAGCATGTTAATGTATGAGGATGCATTTTACGACACTAGAGTCTGCTACATGTAAACCAAGAATGCCATAACCACATCAAATTAGTATTTCTCAGTTTAGTTTTGGTGAGCTAAAAATCAGTTTCCAACGTTTTAAGATTAACAATGTAGATGCAATGCTGGAAATGGTTTGATAGTCTAGATTTACACTTTCCTGTTACAGTTTCTCAAAACTCACCGAGGCTTTATATTTTATAAGCTATGTTGCCAAATTCTTCCCTGTCAACCCCAAAGTCTGGTCCTTATCATATTCTTGCAAAAGTCTGCCCAAATTCTGTCAGATGAACCCGACACGAATTTTGCCGTTTTTATGGCAAATTTGCAAATCTACGGCAGGACCCTAGCCGAATTTGGCTAAAAATTGGATTTTTTTGACTTTCTAAAAGTTTTTGTTTGGTCTATTTTAGTCAATTTGACCCTCCAACCCTAATATAGACTACTAAAAAGGCCAAAAAGGTAAAACATGTGTCATTTGAACTAAAAAATTAATATATATGGTGGTGTATTTTGCTATTTGCTTTACTATTAGCATAGTGGTGTATGGACTTATTTGCTGCTGCACATATATATATATATATTAAAAAAATATGTTTTTGTACAGATGAACCCAAAATGAATTCAAACCCAACCCAAAAAAGTTTGAATGAATTTCAAACCCAAATTGCGAACCCGATTCCGAACTTGAATCCGAACCGACAACTTAGTTTAATTTAGTTTAATAGTTGTGTAATTTCTTTCTATGAGACTCATAATAATAGAGACAATTTAAAATTACTTTGAAACTTGTAAAGAACACTATTTAGTGGCACATCCTATTCCATCACATTACAATAAACAATTTTTAGATTAAAAATCATGCGGCTTTGAATGCTTTCACATTTTACATATATTCTTACCAAGGTGGACAACTACTACAATAGAAAAATTCACGTCACTTTATGCTATGCATGTTAAGTTCTTATCTGAACTTCATTCTTGTCTTCAGGCTTATGCATATAGTATAGACATAGCCAAACTGTACCCAACTCCAATTCATATTGTCATACGAGCGTACCTGAATCACCATACCTGTATTGATAACTTAGGAGTTGCAGACAGAAAAATAGGTGAAATGGATGCTTCTACCAAGGAGATCAATCAGGCTAATCTTTAGTAGTGCCTCAAAGGGAAATCTTGAAATAGTTGGGGCATATTTTTTAATATGGGACCTTTAGAGTTTCCTCTTAGAAGGCAGTACAAATTTTCATACAAAAGTCTTTGACATTGATGTACTGTAAATGCCAATGGTTATATAATTTGTATGTCATCAACTTGTGGATTTCATTTAGACCACCTGGAAAATACCTTCAAATCACTGTATCTCCTACATAATTGGTTATATGTAATGTGTCTCCTTTAAATTGGAGCACTGAATTGGAGTTCATCTGCAATTAATTAGGAATTAAAGACTTTGATGACATTTAGTTCTTAGGATTGTGTCTTCAGTCGGAATAAGGAGGCTAAGTTCTCTGTTCAGAAAGATAGGGAAGTTGTTGGCCAATTACTAGCCATGTTCGGGAGGGATGAGTTCACAATTAACCAGTGTAACACGGGGACTCGTCCGCGCCCCCTCCCCCCAAACCCCCCCGTCCCTGTACCGGGGACGTCCCCGTCCCGAAGACTTGGCGTCCCCACACCATTGCCTTC
>MU224399.1:511566-537837 GCA_018584345.1 Thuja plicata
GGTTGCACATGAATGAGGGTATGATGACAGCTCTCATTGCTCTCATGAAGGCTTGGTAGATGCTTACATGGCTGATTTTCATAGAAGAGTATTTATGGTACATGATGTATTAAAGAGGTGATTGGTATTCCTTTTCATGGAAGGGCTGAAAGAACCTTTTAGAGGCTTAATTAACGCTGTTGAACCAAGCACATTGTAAGCTGCCATTAAAGGTTTCTGACTTTGGAAACCACTATACCTAGTAAAGCTTTCAGAGTATCAACCTGTAGAGATAATCAAGGGACATCACAACAGTGGCTATACCAACAACAAGAACATGGAATTTCACATAAACAATTTTTTGTAGAAATTAATGGCTGCGCTCTCTTGACCCAATAAATTCCAACAGATGGGATGCAATTTAGGAGAAAGCAACTAAGAGATATGACTTGCAATGAATTGTGATGTAAATAGCTATGCCTTAGCTATAAAAAACATTGGACCTCGACACACATGTTTGTGAAAAGGGTAGGTCCATTAGATTGAGATGCACCTCAATGACAAGGAAGAGTCTTGGTCAAGTACAAATGCATGGAATGACAGAGAGGATGAGGTTTCACTAGCAAGCATAGTAACAAAAGGTCCATAGTCCCCTGAAGGAGGACTGCAATTAACTATTATTTCTTCCACATTAGGAGCGTACCACTCTTTTCAAGGTAAGCGAGGGACTGGAGGACAACACATAATGCACTTATTTATAGGGGAATGGTCCATTACTTTATTGATTAATGTGTGGTAGCATGCGTGAGATTGAAGGCTGAAGATTTTGTAAGTTATAAGCAGTAGTAGTAGATGAGTATTCATATGTTGCTAACAAGTGGTTTGCTAGGTATAAGTGGTCTTAGATGGGCATACTATAACAGATCTGAAAGTTGGAACATTTAAAAAGAGAGGATGTGATGGCTTGTGCTATCAAAATTAAAATCGTAGAAAAATACAGAGAAGAACAGCAATGCATAAACACATAGATTTACGTGGAAAAACCTTGTAAAAGTATACCAAGAAATAACCAAAGGGCAAAGATCTCTCGTATTATTTCTAAGGAATTTTCACAGTGACGACAACCTTCAAAAGTGCATGAAAACATGACTTCGAGTAGCATATAACTACGAAGTTGTCAAGTCCTAATAGAAGACAACTCAAAATAGTATGTATGCCTTGTACAACTACATGTTTGAGACATGCGGAAATATTTGTCACTGGTGGAATAACACTAGAACTGCTTCACATTCCAACAATTTTGACAAGTTAAAAAAAGAGGATTGATAGTTTGAAGCTAAGTTGAAAAATCGTTCAGGTGTGTGGGTATGTTGGTACGCAAATTAATACACACGTGCACACAAATATATATATATATATATATCGCATACTTGGACTTGGAGAGTACTTGGCAAGCCCAAATTTTTTGACTCGGCGAAAACTTCGACAACTTGAAAATTACTAAAATTTCTAATAAAAACACCTTTTTTTCTGCAAAATTCAATTACGAAATGTATCAATTGAATCAACAAACCACAAGGAAGTGTTTTCTATCAAATTTAAGTGTCCAATGCACATGGATTACAAAATGGCATCATCATATAATGTCGAATAGTGGAAGTGATTACAATAGCTAGCTACTAACTAATAATTATTGTGAATTTGTGATAATTGTATTTGAAAATCACTATCATAAATATCATATCTAGGCAACTTAGACGATAGGAGCAATCTCTTCTTGTATGGCTGCTTGTTGCCTTGCCCTCTCCAAGTTCTTTTCATCTAGTGCTGCAAGGAGGGCTATCATCTCTCGTGTGATCTATTCAGGACACAATTTACATGGCATGACATCACAAGTAATAGGTACAAGTAACACCAGGTACAAATAGCAGTCCCTAGTACCAATCCCATTATGCCATGTTTCCAAGTGGGATCACGACTATCAAGGGGTTTCCTTCCAACAGGTTGACTTGCATTGGTTGAGTTCCAAGCAGATGTAGAGTCAAATGCCATTGTGATTATATATCAACCTACAACATTCATAGCAACAAAAAAAACTATATAAGCACTGAGCCAAAGTTGTAAATAATTTTCACTACATTTTTTTTTTAAGTGCTACAAAGGTGGTATCGCCCATGTACAATGTTGAGCACCAATATTTTCACTACATTTATTATAATATTTATGAACAATTTATAAATATAATAAGTAAAAGATTAAATCTTAGTTTATAAAATATTCCACAATAAATATTAAAAACTATATTTGAAATTTGAATCTATATATTATAAACAATTTAAAAACCATATCATTATATATATTAAATTTAACGAGTATTTGCATTATTATTATATACATTTAATGTTAAACAATAATAAAATTTAAATCAATAAATATTAAATAATCAATGCTAAAATTTAAAGTTAAACCATACTAAAATTTAAATCAATAAATATTAAATAATCAATGCTAAAATTTAAAGTTAAACCATACTAAAATTTAAATCAATAAATATCAAGTAATCAACAATATAAGGATAATGACTTGGCGATTGATCTCCAGAAGATCAAGGATTCAGTTGCTAATATGGAGTTGCTTGAGGCCAAGGCGGCCACCCAGATGGTAGACCTATCTTGAGGGCCTCTGGTCTTTTTTGCTGTCCCTGTGTTATTTTGTTTTTTAGAAGCTCTGTTTGTTTTTTGCTCTGGCCTTTGTTGGCCTGTTCTGTCTTTTGTTTCTGTTTCGTTTAAAACTGGGCCTATTGTTATATTTTCAACTGTGTTTCGGGTTTCAAGAACCCTATAAAACCTGTTTTACTTAATCAAAAACAATATAAGCATTAAGAAATATTAAATAATAACAATTTAACAAATAAATTCGTATCAATTTGTAGTTATTATATACGTTCAATATGAAATATGTAAATATATATAATGTATATACTATATACATTTAAAATTTTAAACTTTATTAAATATATAAAGTGTTAAATTTTAAAGTAATAATAAACAAATAATATATTAAAGATTTATAACCGTACATAATTGATATGAAATAATAATGATACAATATCTTTTTTTTATTGTTGAAATCTAAAAATAAGACAATCTCCCTCACTTCATCTTGACGCCCTTCTCCAATGAGCCTCTTTTTTGTGAAACCAAAACATTCTCTTCTTGAGAAGATGGCTGCGTTGGCATGAAAGGATGTGGGCTAACTAGTTGTGATAAGCCACTAGAAGGTTTGTGCAAGCCTTAGTTGGCAAGACAATGTGTTAGAGCCTTTGATCTTTACTGGCCATGTCAACATCTTCATGCGTTTTAATGTAAGCTAGTATTTATTGCTTTGACGACCTTTTTATTCCAGCCCAAGACATTTTTGTTCCCTATAAAGGAAGAGTATGAAAGTACAAGCTTTTATACTCTTTTCCACATTGGCTACAAAGCCAAAGATGACCCCCATTATCAGGAAGTTGTTGAGTCATTGTCATATGTTGCCAAAGAGGCGATGATGCATCAAATTTAAATGATCTCTCTGCATTTAGGGCAACCGAACTATAACTACCAGCCATTCTATATGAACCTGAAATAAAAAATTACAAATTAACAATGCTATAACTGAGAAAAATCCTTATAATGCATAAAAAGTACAAAAAGATATTAAATATTTTCCCAAAAAAATGATTTTTTTTGTAAAAAAACTTGAAAAATCTTCAAAAAAGTTGTTGAAATTTTGAGAAAAGAAAGATTTGCTTACCTTCAATGGTTAAGTCTTCTTTGTGCAGCTGTTTCTAACTTGGTGGTGTAGGTTTAACTCTCTTGTAGCCCTCACCTCTAAAAAAAAAACCAACCTTCAAACCCTAGTAATGGCAGCTTGGAGGGAGAAAAATGTAAATGTTTAATCTTTTGTGTTTATCAAATGAGAGGCAAACTTGTTAAAACCCTCCTACGGTGAGCAATGATTTTGGGAGGCTTTTTGTTCTAAAAAATGCTTCTTTTGTTTTTAATGTTTTAATTACTTTTAAAGATATTTTAAGGCCCATAGGCCGTGGGTGTGTCGGGGTTCTCCTGAGTATGCTGCGGGTACACACAGGGTAGCACTTGGGCACCCAAGGGTGGACTTGTATGGGACCTGGACTTGTACCGGATCCACATGGGTAAGACAAGCAAAACAGAGGGACTCGGTAATTCAGTTAATAAAAATATTGTACAAAAAAAAAGAACAAAAATAATTTCAAACTGTATGAGTGATAGTTCACATTATAAAAGTCACTTGTTCTACTTGAATCATGTCAGTTCATTTACAAGAGTGGCTAGCTTTTAATAGGAGGGTTCTATCTGATTTTAGTTGTTTAAACCTTTAGAAAGAAAAGTTGAAAATCTGAAAAGAGAATAACTCATTTGATTTTATGTTATCTTGTCAACATTTTTCAACGGTATCTATGGTTAGTGGAGCCAAAATACTTTGGTAAATTTTTGTCCAGTATTTAGATACCTATTCTTGATCCATCTTCAAGGAATTTAAGGGACTACTCCTATTTGTTTGTACTGTTGTCAGGTGTATGCATATAGCAAATGTATATGCCTTAAGGGTCTTGTAGATATGAAGAGGTGAATGTTCTTTTGACATAATTCTAGCATCAGCCAGGTGGAAGATTTTAGATAACACCAATTCTATGTGTGCATGTGTCTATGGCATTCCCAAGGACGAGGGATGCTTTCCAGTATTCGTCATATTCATTGGATGATGGTGTTGCAAGAAACACCCTAAGCTCCCTAAAATGTAGGGATGCTAAAATGTTACACTGCATCTGCGATGAATATAAGTTAAAAGAAAATTCAAAAAATGCAAAGGAAATGCTTCTGAATGCCCCTGAAATGTTGTCTAAGGTCCAGGAATTTTCTGTCAATGTTTTGGGAGGCAAGAAACATGGAGATTTTTTCCCCTTCATTTAAATTATACCGAGGTTTCCCCTTTTTTCCATTTATTGTGAAGTTTGCACTTTTATCACTTTTAGTCTTTAGAAAGACAAATTTGAGCCACATGTTCAATGTGCCAGGTCCTAAATTTGGGGGGCCCACTAGCGATTCTAAAATCACTTTATCCATGCTCATTTGTCCTTGAATTTGAAAGAGAACCAGAAAATTATCATTCTGCCTTGCAAAAGTTATATTTAGGGGTCTACCCACTAACCCTTAATTGTAAATCAGCGATGGGTAAAATATATTTGCATACTCTCTTGTAATGCTTTATCTAGGGCTACATCCCCTTTTTCTCTTTGCTTGTGAATCCATGTTTTATAAAAGATATTAGGAAAATAAGAGAAAAAAATGTTATTAAATACATGTTTTTGTCCCCAGAAACTATGGGGGTCTATATAGGCATCACGGAAACATGCTTCTTCCTTCTCATGTTACCAGGTCACCAAAAACATTGTGTAACATTGATATGCACCCTGGATTACATTGGATAGCTATAGGTTTTGCAATGGTACCTAAGCAATTGTATCTGACATTCAAGTTTCTTGACACTCCCGTGCAGCTATATTTTCTATGCATTTACCTTTGCATCTACTTTAGAAAATAAAGTTAAGAGTTGTGAACAACCAAATTTGATCGTCTGGGAAAAAAATCCGTGCAAAAGGAATCTGCTCCTTGCAGGAGAGAACCTTTTTCTATCACTACGTATGTCACCAACATGTTTATTTTTAGGTAATCACACTTTCAGTTTTGCCGCATGAACAATGGAGGTTGTTAGTACTGGTGAACAATCATAGAACATCAGGAACAATTTGACTGGTGTCCACACATTTTAAGTGATTAATGCAACTGTGGCTTTCTAATTTTATTCCAATTAATTTCTTAAAATAATCTGTTTGTAAGCATCTATGTGAGAATTTTTTTAATGTTTGTTTCTTGGGATTAGAAACTATGATAAATCTTCTGATAGGACTCATGTTTTCTTATGTACGTTGATTTATTGTTTTTCTATATTTAAATTCACCTTTTGTGTTTTAGTTTGAACTTATTTCATGTTATAAGTAGTGATTTGAGTCCTTAGGATCAAAATATTTAATATCATATGCATGTTTTGCAGTGGTTTGAGTTAATGCAGACCTCAAACAGCTGAGTTGACAACTGGATATTTGATGGTGTGGACCCGCTTAATGAGCCATTAGTATCCAGAAGCTACGTGAGATCCATCGTGTTCATTCTGCTACTTTATGGCCAATGTTGCCATTCTGGAGTTCTATCATATGTCTGATGGTTGTGGCTTAATGAAGAGATGGAAGACATTAGCTTGTGATGTCCCTATTGTTTGGTTATAATTTATTGGCAATGTCACCATTCTGGATTTCTCTTTCATTTCTAAATGGCTGACTTGAAGAAGATTGGACGACAACAGGCTGCTCTGCAAAACCATATGCCAGGGCCTTCTTCCAAGATGATGTCCACAACAAGAGATGGTTGAATAGAGTCTACTCTGTTAAGGTTTCCTTCATGTAAAGGAAAAACTTGATCATGACATTTGCTCCATGTAAAAGAAATTTTTGAACAATATGAGATTTTTTTATTCATGTAAATGAATATTTGACAATATGAGGCTTCTCTTACAAGAAATGTTAAATCAATATGAAAGCAGAAGACTTGACAATGCATAGACCTCGAGATGTAATACAGTTTTATATTTAGCTGCTGTAAATTTTGATGAGAGGGAACATTGAAATATAAAACCATACTCAAAAGATGGGAACATTCATGCTCAAAATGGTTAAATAAAATATGATGGTGATTTTGTCAATTTGTTCTCAAGCTGCAAAACATATACGCTTTTGGCTTTCTCTTCTCAATTCACCTTCAGTTTTTTCTGACCGCATGAATTGAAAACTTTCAGTGTGTTGGCTAGTCTCTGTCTCTTAATTTCTCTTTTATGAGAGGTACAACAGTTACTTTGATAGAAAAGTATATCTAAACTAATATGTTAGGAGTGCAATTCTATTTGTATGTAAACAATATGTATAATAGTCATGCACAATTCTATTAATCGTCGCACACAATTTTATTTTGTTCTGTATAGAATGTTATGTTTGTTGTTTTACTCTCCATAAAATGTTGGTATAATTGACGTAAGCACATCTTATAAATCTAAACGATTGTTTTAAGAGTATTTGAGAAGTAAAAAGGAAATAAAACTCACACTATGTACAGTTGATGTTGAGTTTCCTTTATGATTGTCACATCAAACCATTAACAAATTCATAATTGGAATAAATTTAAATGATACATAAAGAATTATAATAATTAGATCTATAACATATTGTTGCACCTCTGAGTATTGTTAAATTGAAGGTACAAAGAAGTTAAGCCTTACAAGTGAGTCAACATTCTCACACTCAATCCCAACACTATCCCAATACTAGGTTCGATAAGAGAAATAAGCAATTCCAATAAGGCCCGTTTGTTTCCTGAAATATGACAGGAATTGGCATTATCTAATTCTGGATAATGCCAAATTCCATGTTTGGGTCCTTGGAAAAAAATGGAATTGGAATTCCGAAATTCTCATTTTGCTCCCAAAATGAGAATATCATCTTCCACCTAAATAGGTGGAATTGGAATTTCAAATTCCAATTCCAATTTTTACAAAAGCAAATTTAATATTTCGTGGGATCCGTGACTATAAAGATGTATATTATATTGCTATAAGGATGTATATATATACATGTGTGTATATACACACGTGTGTATATATGTATGTGTGTATATACACGTGTGTATATATGTATGTGTATATATATACATGTATGTATATATACATACATGTATGTGTGTATATATACACATGTATGGTGTGGGTATATGTATGTATATACACGCATGTGTATATGTCTATATATATACACATGTATGGTGTGTGTGTGTATATACACACATGTGTATGTGTATATATATACACAAATGTGTGTGTGTATATATATACACGTGTGTATATGTGTATACATGGATACACACTTGTATGTGTATATGTATGGTGTGTATATGTGTATATATACACACATGTATGTGTGTATATGTGTGTATATATACACATGTATATGTGTGCATATATACATAAATGTGTGTATACACACGTGTGTATGTGTGTATATATATACACATGTGTGTGTATACATGGATACACACTTGTATGTGTATATACACACATACACATGTATGTGTGTATAAACACATGTGTGCATGTGTGTATATGTACACAAATGTGTGTATGTGTGTGTATACACACGTGTGTATGTGTGTACATGTGTGTATATACACACATGTATACACATACACATGTGTGTGTATATATACATGTGTATATACACACACATGTATGTATGTATATATACACATGTGTGCATGTGTGTATATATATACACATATATACACACCATATTCAAAGAAATTAAAAAATAAAGAATTAAAATTCCTTATGCATCTTCTCATTCATCTTCCGGGTGAACCAAACGGGTCAGACCATATTCCGGATTTCATTTTGAGGATAAGCATCTTCCTGAATTGACCATATCCTGGATATGGTATTCCAGCACCCAAACGGGCTAAGAGAAACAAGCAATGTGCAAAAAAAGTTCATAGAATAAAAAAAATTAAAAATAAGAATATTAAATAGTTTGTTGTATTTTTAAAGATCTTCAGAGCCAATTTACACCCTCATGTACTTGTGTATCTTGCGATTATAAAAATATTTTCGGATTTTGTACAAGTTTCACCACCATTGTCACAACAACAATTGTATTTATTATATAAATTTAATCGTTGAAAAAACAATAATTGTATTTATTATATAAATTTAATCATTGAAAAATAAGGAAAACTTATAAATAATTTTTTTTTGTGACTGCTATTTGAAGCAAACAATTTTGTTTTTGGTGATTAAACAAATCCTTCAAATAAGTTTGATGAAGATCAAGATGAAAGCATGAGAATGGGTATATTTAGTGGGGATTTGTGTGGGAGTTATACATGTGTGCTAACATCGAACACTCATACCTTTTATCTTCTCCACAACCATCATCTTTGCATTAGGGTAGTGAATTTGTTTGCTCCTTTTTATTTGTTAGTTTGAAACTGCTATGTATGAGAGAGTTGTTTCTAAAGTATTTCACACCCAATACACCTATCTCTACTTATCTTAATGGAAATGTCATATTTTTTATTTGCGCATATTAAGGTTTATGAATTATAGTTTGAATGGTAGATATTGGATTTGGGGTGCTCTATAGGTTTTTGTTGTGATTGGGGATGTGGACATCCTTGACGCCTTACACCCTTTAGTGTTTATGCAACACTTCCCCTTTCAGGAATTGGGAGTGTTGGCATCCTTGATTTGCTTTTGAGTTTGAGGGTGGTGACACCCCTAAAAGTCTTTAAGACCCTTCGGTCTAATTGTTTTCGGGGGTTAGAGGTGTTGATATCCTCGTTCCCTTTTGAGGTTGGGGATATCAACATCCCTGACAGGACTTTAGGGTGTAATGTGTCCAAATTGGAACCTACAAGACATACGATCTAATAAATTTTAATTAAAAATTGAAATTTATTTATAAAGAACGAATATCACTAGTCACAAGGGAAGACTCTTTACCATTTACCATTTTGGGAGGCACAATATATATCAACCGATAATCATTTTCAATCGAATCATGTCGATGAAGGATAGTTAAGTTTGCAATAGTTATTGATAAGAATAACAATTCAACGTTATATAGTGACTGCGATGAAGATATAGTTATGGGAGTCAACATCCAAACCTAAAGACCATGTGTGAAGACGACATTCACGTTGGTGTCAATAGAGTTAATTGACGGAAGTGCTAAGTGTGAAGATGGAATCAACTTGCCTAAGAATATGTTTGCTACTAGGTATTACCAGGATGAACTATGATAACAGATCACCTGGACATTTGCAGAGACAAACAAAGCGATATACATCCATAAAGAGAAAGCATTTACGAAGGCCAAGCTCTGAGATTGCAACATCGACTAATCAATGATTAGTCCCAAATATCAATTGAATGACAATACTTGGCTCATTGATTGATAAGTGAAGAATGACTATCGAGTGGCAGATATTCATCCGAAGAACACTCATCGGGCATCAAGAAAAATCTACAAAACAAAGGATGGTAGATGTACAACGGTAGGGGATTAGTGTCCGATGGGTTCTCAAGGGTTACGTAGGATACATGACGACATGAGTACGAATCGTACTCGTCGCACTTACTATTGCATCATTGTGTGCTTCCCACTTAGCTGATTCTCATTATCGGTTTGTCTTAAACAATTCATAACCAAAACTGATTAATAAGAACCACCGATGACTAATGGTGACTTATTTATTATTATTATTATGATGTTGAGAGGTGACTATTCCATTAAGATAAGATAAAAAATTTACGTTCATGAGGCTAAACATAGCTTATGGGACAGCAAGGCAACCTAGGCTGACTTCAGTAACTCGGTTCGGTTCTTGTGCAAGCTGATGATGAGCCCACCTAATTTCTCAATGTACTTCTCGCTACAACAAATGATACGATATATATGTGTGTGTGTGTGTGTGTGTGTGTGGATATCGTGTCATTGCAAAAGGCAGGATATTATAAGATTGAATAAAATATATATATTTACCTTGCGGAGCGCCCGTTTGAGCATATCGATTGCTACAACAATTGATCGGTGCACGTAACTTCATTCCATATTTGAGACGACATAATTAGAAGCATATTCTCTCATAACAAATATCAAAGATGACTTCCTTACCAGAGAATCAGAACACATAGAAGAAAGGATTATCAAACACAACCTATATCTCTATAGTTGAGATAATCGTCCAACCTGTGTTTGTAGCATGGATAACATAGTGTACATCAGAGACAACTAGTCAGGTTCAACAATTTTTTTAGTGGCGAATATTCACCAATTGGTGAAATGCAGTGGTCAGATGCGTCGGTAAATTGGTGAATATTATTATTAAGCGAAGTGGTCTGATCGCCTCTTTTTCACACAATATTTGTCCCATGGGTAGTTTATTCACCACCTTTCGGTTGCAACAGCCATACTACGTAGGTGTTTTTTTGCCACCAGCTCATACATGGTTTGAATATTTATTAGTCGTAATTTCGCCTAGAATTCCAAGACGAATGCAAGAAACCACCGATGGACATGCACACGTTCGCCAATATCGACACACGATTTTTTAAATTTCGAGGGGTCCTATCGCCAAAAACATTAATTATATTGTTCCTTAGGCCAGACCCAATCCGCCTCTTACTACTATTGAACGATAATGTTAGTTCCATATTCGCCCTCAAAATTTAAACTGCACCGCCACAATCCCGCCCTAATTTGCTAAATTTCTATCTCCCAATTGTGGAATGACTCAATTCACCAAATTTTGTTTGATATAAATACACGAGAAGGTAAGATTTTACAATTTACATCTTGTTCGGATCGGTCTGCACTTCCAAAGGTTCTCGAACACAAGTTGCTCAGGAATTCTTTAGATGCTGAGTCGCTGACGGACCCTGTCACTGTGAAAACTTAATGGTAAGTGACAAAGCATATAAGATTGATGTTAGTGTTTTCTATTTTGAGTTGTTTGTGTCTGTCATTTTGATTTCAAAATTTTCTTGCAGCTTAGCTATTAGGACTTAGTTTCTCCCATTTTTTTTGTTATAAACATGACATGCATTGTTACAAGATAATTTATCCATTTTATTTTCCCTCTTTTTATTTTTTATTGTATTTCGTAGGAATTAGTTTCATTCTTGCAGCTTTGTTAGTGAGAGATGTCAAGCAACAAGACTCCTGAAAATGTCGAACAAGGGCCATTGAAACATGGAAATAATATAATGGCATACTTTGTCGGTCCATCAAATGGAGCTATAACATCAACACTTGCACCTAATGCATTAATTGACACTGATACCTCTATCACAGAGAATGATCCAATGGGTACCTAGTGTAGCCAGACTGAAACAATCGACTTGGTTGACAACGTCAATGCCGATGCTGCTGGCAATGTTGTTGCTGAGAATGCTGTAAATGCTAGTGTAAATATCGGTGATGTTGCTGCTGAGAATGCTGCAGATGCTAGTGTAAATGTTGGTGATACTATTGCTAAGAATGTCGCAAATGATGGTGTAAATCCCAGTGATGGTGTTGTTGTCAATGTCGGTGATGGTGTTGTTGACAATGTTGGTGATGGTGCTGCTGACAATGCACGAAAGAGGAGAAGAAAAGTAACAACTAAATTAGGGTGCGAGTGGGATATGACAAGGTCATTTAAGATGAATTGGGCTTCAAGGTACCCATTCATTGTTGAAGTGCTAAATCCAGGCCAAGACAAACTTCTAGTAGAATGCAAGTGTACAATCTGTACTTGGAGACTTGGTAAGGACAAAAAAATCTAGCTGAAATTGGACACAATAGAAAAGCATACCAGAAAAGTGTATGAGAAACAAACCGTAGATGGAAAGGAACAATTAGTGATCAAATGAAAAAAACAAAGGAAGAATGTAAGCATGTTGTTAGAATAACTGAGAGGGGGGGGGGGTGAATTAGTGGCCTCATAAATTAATCCAATAAATCAACCCAAAACTTTATACCACAAATATAAACCTCTAGTTATCTTCAGTCCTACAAGATGTATGCCTTTAAATAATCTTATCAAATAACTACTGCTCGGAATATATTGTTTATCCTTTTTCTTAAGCTTTATCGAATAGCAGTCTAGTCTTTACCAAAATACAGTAAATAACTTAGTGTTTACCGATCAATCCTGTTTTAGTAATGTGTAAAGCAAAATATCAAAGCAATGAACCATATACACATTTGACACATGGGTTTTTAATGTGGAAACCTTGTTAGGGGAAAACCCACTTGGGATCGGTAACCCAAATTTTTCACTCTTTTGAAGTGAGCTCGGTGAAGAGCCAACCCTGTTAAAGGTTACAAACACACTGTTAAGTGCGACCTTGTTAGAGGATATAATATAATAGTTTGTCACTTGATATCTGACATTTCACTATGCTATCTTCATGAGAAAATTTTTGATACTCCTTGGGATGTATCTCAATATATAAAGGATAGTTAAATCCCACTCTGTTAAGAGATTTTCTGAATCAATGGTTAAACTGAAACAATATATGATCTGTTCATAAATACAACTTAATCTTACAGATGTTCAGATTAATTGTAAGCTCATAATACCTTTCTGATCAATGTTCTCTTCTATTCCTTTGCTCCACTTCTTTCTTCTCGGTGAATGTTGTTTGCTCTTTGTTGCTCAGTGTCCGCATAAATCTTTAGCTATGTTCTTCAGCTTGTTTGATCAGGATTGTATGAAGACTTCTTATCTTCACCAGTATTCTCTTCAACATCCTCTCTTCATAATTAATTAGCTTGTCTCTCTTATAGACACAATTTCACTGTTTCTAAGTCCTTGTCTTTCTTGTTCTTGACGTGATTCACAAATCTTGTCATTCTTGCTTTAAAGCTTGCTTTAGTTTTATCCCATAGATTTCTTCTTGACAACTGGAATAAAACTAGCTTTAATCTCTAGCTTATATTTAGCTTTTAACTAGTCGATGAAAACAATGTAATCAAACAGTTAACTCCATATTTAGCTCCTGCCAGCTAAGTCTTTTGTCATTTCTGAACTTCAGTTCTTATTAGTGTTTAACTCCTTGTTTGCTCGGTCTTGACTTCAATTGTCCTCGGGCATCTCAATTCGTCGGGGTTGTTTGTTCATCGGGCAACACTGTGACTTTCAGTTCTGCTCGGGTATCACTTTGGTTCTGCTCGGTAATGCTTGCTCGGGTATCACTATAACTCTTCTCGGGGTTCTCTATCCATCGATGTGCACTATCCGTCGGTGTTAGTTGTCACTTGGTGTATACTGAACTTTTATGCATTACTGATAACATGACCTTTATCTCTTTGGTTATTTGAAGTCTTTGAAAATATGAATATGACCAATCAGATTATATCAAGTTGACATCAATGACAATACAATACATTAACTGATTTAATGTCTTGCATTAACTTTCTGCATCTCGGTGATCATCAACTTAACATTTCAAACATTCAATCAATTATAGTTCATCACATGTTAGATGTGCAGACGAATTTTATGCGAATCAAGAAAAACATAAGGAAAAATTAAAACGCATAGGTTCACTTGAACCTCAATATAAAAAGGTGATGGATGAAACATATATGTCCAAAATTGTTCAGTTGGATACTCTTTTTAATCTGTTGAGCAGAGGTTGTCCCATGACAGACTACTCTGATATTGCTGGACTATTAAAATTTCTATGTGTTCCAAGATATCATGTAACTCATTGGTCAGTAAATGTGGATGGGATTTGGTGAGTTGTCTTGCAGAAGTGGAAATAACTGATCTATGGAAAAAAAATAAAGGAGTAAAACTATATTGAATTATCTTTAGATGAAGTTATAGAGGTGGACAATACCTCTTTGATGTGTATGCATGTGTATATTGTAGAGAATCATGTCCGCCAACCTCATCTGCTTTGTGTTGTTAAGATGAAAAATTCCACAACTTAAGATATGCATGAACTAGTTAAGAAATCTCTAAATGAAAATTGCCGGTATGGATGACTACACAATTACCAAAAAGTTGGTGTGTAGGAGCAGATGAAGCTTCAGTGATGCAAGGTCATAGGAACGGTCTATGCATAAAGCTAGAAATGAGAATTGCACCATACATGGTTCTCATTCACTACATGACACACAAACTTAATTTAGCATTTAAAATTGTAAAAAGGTATGATTAGGTAGCTAGAGTTGAAGAACTAGTTGACGAGCTCTACGCATACTTCTGTCTAAGTCCCAAATGTTTTGCGAAATTTAAAAAATTTGTCAAGGGAATAACCAATGGAAACAAGCTACTTAAGGATGTTGACATTGGATGGATCTCCTTGCGTGGACTTGCAAAATGAGTTTTTTTAGAATATAAATCCCTGGTTGGACTAATGTATGAACAACGCGTAGTAGTCCAATGCCGTGATCTTTTGCATAGGTTAACTGATGCAGAGACACTATTAACCTTGGATGGTATTCTCCTCGTGTTGGATAAAATGATCTTGTTTGTTAAACAATCCCAAGAGAGAACTATGTATATTCAAGAATATGCTATGCTGCGTAGAATGACTATCATGGCCATCAATAATCAATATCTAGCTGAGTATCCATTCAATGATGAAGCATTTAGTAGATGGAATCAGATTATAGATTTGGGTTGTGCTAATAATTTTTTACTGTTTAATGATTGTGGGGAGTTATGTATCCTTTTTCGTGGGCACCATATACAAATGTTCCACTTGACATGTCTTCTAGTGTGCGGTCTAGAATGAGAGATGAATCTGTTACACTAGAAGATTTCAATGACATTGTGAGTTTTGTGAAAACAAATTTATAGAAGATTGCAAAAGATGTTTCATCAGAGATTTCAACTCGATTCCCTCGGGAGGACCTATTAGAAACCATGTCTATTGTGTATCCTAATAATTGGAGAGCGCTTGATTTAAAAGATTTTCATAAGAGAGTACTTGAATTGGTTCATTATTTTGGTAAGAGTGCCAATTTCAAAGTTGTAAAACTAAGCTTTCAGAGAAATCAACCCATTTTTGCAGCAACAATGCATGAATAGGTTAAGGCTTAGGATAATCCGTACCTACCAGGATCAATAACATGACTTTGGGAAAGAATAATTCAAAGCCCAACGTTGCGTGATAAACTCTCAAAATTATTCAAACTTGTTGACTTTTGTCAAACGATGATATTGGGTTCTGTTGAGGATGAGAGAGTTTTCAATGCATTAGGGTTCTTGAAATCAAAGACAAGAAACAAATTCGGCAAGAGCCTTGAAGTTTGTTTCAGGGTTTATACCAATTGGTATAATGTCGAAACCTTTCCTCATGAGAGGGCACTCGCACACTGGAATTCCACATGTGAAAGGAGATGGTTAGGCAACATTTTGAATAACAATGACAATGTTAAAATGAAGAGCACATCAAGTTGTAGTATCCATGCTGAGATGAACTCAAGCGAACAAAGTCAAGGCCACAATGAAAAAGAAAGTGAAGTATGGTTCAAGGAGATGAATTGGCAATTGGATTTTGGTCAGTCGTGACAAGTCAACTATTAGTCAGTGAGATTTAGCATTTTCTAAAAGATTGTCGAGTTTGAGACTACCACTAGGTATTTATACTTTTGACTGTAATTCATGAATCATGAATCATATTGAAAAATCCAAATTGATTTCTTTATACTAGTGAAAATTCACATGCACTTTTTAATTTTTCATTTATTAATAATTTATTAACTTGCTGCAATGCTGAGTAGCTTTACTTTTTTCCATGATTCGTTGTATAATCTTTGTAAACATTGTCTTCAATTTTTATTTATTAGATTTCCAATTTCTATTTATGAAACGTGAAAATCAATAAATTGTAAATATTGTCTTTAATTTGCGAATTAGCTTTAAATTATTAATCTTGTCTTCATGTGGTGGGTCCTACTAGCAATATGTCATGCTGCAAAATAAGGCCAAGTGGACTATGGTACTATATGATTGGTTAGGCATATCCCAGAATAGTGCATGCCGTGCAAGACAAGCCTACCACCAAAGTGCGATGAAGCTATAAATTTCCTTGTACCTTCACGAGACCGTCTTATAAAAAATTAACAAATAAAATTTTAATTTTTTTTAATATTTTTTAAGTTGCAAATTAGCTTTAAAGTTTAAACTAATAATATGCAATGATGCAAAATAATGTTATGTGGGTTTTGGTACTGTATGACTGGTTAGTTCTATCGCAAGTTGTTCAAGATGGGCATACCACCATAGTATGACAAAGCCATAGCTTGCCACGTACCTTCGAGGGACTTTCTTATAAATAATTAACAAATAAATTTTTGTTCGTTCTTTAGATGGTGGGTCCTACCACCAATATGAGATTATGCAAAATAATGACAGGTGTCCCATTTTATTAGAAATAGATGCGATATAATTGATATAATCGATTTACTACCATCGACGATCTTCATGATCGATAAAGATCAACGTCCCAAGTTTAAAACTATGGGCTAGGGTTTGTTTTATGCTGCTGGTTCATGCATATGGTACTTACTAGCGGTTTCTCCTGATTCCTGTTAAGAAGGCACTTCATAATTGCATTCAATTTTAGATAATTCAATATCTATGAAGAGTTGTTGTTGATGAATTTGTGTAATTTAGGCAGTGCAAGCATTAGCAACTAGAAAAACTAAAAAGGTTTGAACTTCAACTTTGTTGAGTGCAGTATCAATTACAAGTAAGTTGGCATCCTTTTGTTTGGTTTAATTGTTTCCATCTACGAAAGGGGTTTCTCATTATTTTAGGGATAAGTTTTAGAAAAGTACTCTATTTCCGAATTTGCGAGAACAAAAATTTTGAATATTTAATTTCATTTTGGAAGCATTGTTTGTACATTTCTTAAATACCCAAGTTTAAATACGATGATTGGAAATTCAAGAAGAGGTTCAGATAATGGTAAGAGGGGCCTACATGAAGATATTATTGCTCAATTGTCTGGTTATTCAAAATGAGGAAGGCATGCCCAGGGTATGGATATTCTATCTGATACAGTTGTGGACAGGGTAACATATTGTGGGGATCCTTACACCTAAATTAGCAGGAGGGATTTGTTTGTGTATTTTTACAACAAGAGTAGAGCCCCAATTCCAACGAACAATGCGTGGAGATTGGATTTGGGAAGGCTCTTCGTCCCAAATGTTTTTTCAATGTAGACCTATTTAGAGCTGTTGAAAAACACTATAATCCAAATGACAGGTCCGTCTCCACAAGGAAGGGTTTTTTGTTGGCCAAGTTTCATAGGGAATCTATTTTTGAAACATTTATGTTAAGCCATAATGCCTAGGTGCCCATTGATTTTCTATCTCTAGGGAGAAAATACACCAGGGAAAAAGGTAGCTTCAAGGTTAAAGGGATTTAATTTCATAGAAGGGAGAAAAAGGATGAGAAGCCTATTGCATTTTGGAAGTCAGATGTTGAGCCCTTTGATTATGAAATTTTGACGATTATTTCATATACAATTACTTTGCACTTTTCCAAGTGTTGGGAATTGATGTATAGTCCAAGATGCCTGTGCATCTTATGATGATGGCCGCTGAAATACAACACATATATAACAACACCTTCTTTGAATTTTCCTCATTCATTTCTAATGCTATTCATGAAGCCCTTTTGATATCCAAAAGGGCAACCTGTTGTTCAATTAAGGTGGTATTCTCTACTGTGCCACATTCTTTTGTATGGTGGAAGTGAGGTTTCTCCTTTCCCTTGGGGCCTAGATCTAAATTTGATAAATGTAGATGAATAAAACTAGAGGTTCCCTATTCAAGAATGGATGTATTTATGGGACATGCACTGTGACACCTCCAATTATGTCATGTTTGAGGAATTCTTTATGAAAGTTTGGGGTACCTAATCAATTGGAGATTATCAGACAGAGTGAGGAGATTTGTGAGGCCGCTTGAGCTAGAGCCCCATCTAGGAATCTACCATAACTAGAGAGACTAGTATTTCTACCCCTAGTACACTATCATCAGAGTTTATAGTGCACCAGTTAAACCCCATGTTTTGCCTGGATATGCGCCAGATAGAATTTCTCTCTTTGAAATCATTTGGCAATCGAATGAGTCTTACAAGGCTTATTTAAGAAACCCAAAGACAAAGAAGGGTTCCTTCCTGCCAAAAGTAATATTTTTCTATGATTTTGAGATCTTGGGAAAATGAGGATTCGACCTGTTATATTCCAAGTTACTGCCATAGAAGCTGAATTTTACAAAATTCAAAAAATGTGATCCAAAATACTTTATTCATTAGACCATGGTCAGGTTTAAATTGGCAGCCTTTGATATGTTGGAATTTTGAGAAGGTTTTTGGAGATTATGTATGTTTGCATAAATGCTTTGTCATTGATGTCAACATATTTCTAATGTTGGAGACAATGTTCTTGGTTGTTCAGTGAGTTGAATTGCTTGGTATGGATACTACATAGAAGTTCTATAGTTACGATCATACTGGTAGTTTCAGTGATGTATGTAGTTGATGCATTTCAAATCGCAAATGTTACCGTGATGGTTTGTGATAATTATAATTGATTTATCAGATACTGGTACTTTTGTTGTTAAGGAAGTGACAAAGTTTCAGTTTTTAGATCGGTATGGATCGGTGTTGAAGAGTTGTTGGTTGCTAAGAAAGTAGTGAGATTGGGACGTGCATATGTGTCCTCAAATTGAGTGGTTCATGATTTCGATGTTGGCAAGCTATTTTTCTTGAGTAACAGAGGTTGCAAATATTATTGCCGATGAACAATGTAGAGATGAGTTTAGATCTTGAGTTCTTGTTGTTGTGAAGGTTGCTAAGGTATTTCATGTTCTTGCTGATGTTTCTTGATCATTTTTTGTTCGTGTTTCTTATTCACATTGGTCGAGGTGATTAGGTTGCATGATTCTCATGTAACGTGTTATTGTTCTTTATTTGGTCTTAGCCGACCTAATGTTGTAACATGCTACAAAGGTTTGGTGCATGATTTATGAATGTAGAGAATGTTCAAGGTTATTGATATGGGTCATTGCAATTTCCTAGCTAACATTCAATGGATCACATTGTGGAATGAATTATAATTTATTAATTATTTGTAATTAGGTCCCTAGCCAACCTAGTTGAGATGAGTTGATGAATTGTATTTAAAGATGCAATAATTTGAAGTTGTGAAGGTGGGTACAGATGGGATAAATGATGTATACAATGCTATATAAAGAGGTATGAGTGAAATATGAAATGAGTCAAAGATCTGTGTGCTTCATTTGAACTATTTTGGCATAACATATGATATCTATCAGTTTGTGTGTTTGGACTATAAATCCTCTTTTATCTATGACTAGTTGATGTTGTAAGGTAGCGAGCCTTGTTTTTATTGTATCATTAGCAGTGAGCTCTAGGAAGTGAGCCTAAATGCATGTGCATTCCCCATATATGTAATAAGTTATACTTTTAGAAAAGTATTTTCTTATTGTGTGTAATCAACCCCACCGTAGTTTTTTCCCTAACTGGGTTTGCATGTATAAAATTTGTGTTATGTGTTGATATGTGCACTTGGATCTTGCATTAAAGTTTATCTTTCAAATCTGTGGTTAAGTAGTTTAAGTTTGATATTTGGTGGACACAAATAATTCATCCCCCCCTCTAATTTGTGTGCGCTACCTTGGCCCTAACAATTGGTATCAGAGCTAATTCCTCTTCTTTAAGCCTAACCGCTTGAGGAGATCCTGATGGTAGCCTTTAAGAAGGAAAGTATGAGATTTGAAGATACTAATTATAATATATGGAAGGACTAGATGATTAAACATTTGAGATGTCTTGGTGAATAAATTTGGACTGTTACTAAGAAGAATTAAAAACCTCCTGCTGCTATGTCTACTGCAAATCCTAATGAGAAAAAGGAACTTGAGTTTAAAATGAGAGCAATAGAAGATTTGATGAGTGCCTTATCAAATGATGAGTACACAAAAATTTTAGGACTAGAAATTGCACATGATATATGGATAAAGTTGGAGACCTTATATGAAGGAGATAAATTTATGAAACAAGCTAAGCTACAAAGTATGAAAGGGAAATATGAGTCATTGAGGATGAACGAAGATGAGAATATTACTTCCTATGTGAACAAGATCACTGAACTTGCCTGTGGAATTAGATGCACGTGTGGAAAGTTGGATGAAGATGAGTTGTTTCTAAGAGCTTGAGATCATTGCTTCTTGCTTACAATTCTAAAGTTGTTTCTATTGAAGAAATCAGAACCGTGACTACTGTGACAAGAGATACATTGATTGGTAAGTTATCTGCTTTTGAAATGAGAGAATTTGGAGATAGTCTTCCTAAAGTTGAATCTGTATTTAAAGCCAATAATTCTAAGTATAAGGAAAGATATGACCCTGGTGAAAGTTCATTCTAAGCTTGGAAGGTATGCTAAGGAATAAGAGGAAATTGAGAAAGAAGAAGGAGAGCTTGAAGAGCTTGAAACCCTATTTGCAAAGAGATTGCCTAAAGGATTTGGTAAGTATGAAGGAAAGTTGCCTTTGAAATGTTTTTCATGTAATAAGATTGGTCACATTGCTTCTAGATGCCTTAACAAGGAACCTAATAACAAGCATAAGAAGTTTATATCTAAGTTTTAGAATAAGTGCTACTATGCTGCTGATGATGAATCTGAGAAGAGCGAAGATGAGATTGTGTTCATAGATATCAGAGATGAGAATCCTAATGAAGAGAGAGCCATATTTTCACATGTGGATAAGAGAGATGACTAAGTTATTGACAGTGGGTGTTCACATCACATGACTAGCGAAAAAAAAAAGAGTGTGAAGCTTGAAGATTATGATGGTGGAGTTGTCAGATTTTGTAACAATGAACCTTGTTTGATCAAAGGAAGAGGTTAAATTACACTTGATGGTGAGAGTAATACTGATTATATTTTATATGTTGAAGGATTAACACATAATATTTTGAGTGTTGGACAATTAGTTGATAAGGGTTATCACTTGGAATTCAAGAATGGAAGGTGTAGAATCATTGGAAGCACTGGAATTGAGATTGCATCAGGTACAAAGACTAGAGGTAATGTATTTCATTTAAATAATTCAGAGAATAGATGCTTGATTTCTAAGATTGATGATATTTGGTTGTGGCACAAAATATTCTATCATGTAAACTTTGATAAAATTGTGAAGATTAGTACTACAAATGTAGTAAGATATTTACCTAAATTATTGAAGCCTACTAATGCGATGTGTATGGAATGTCAATTGGGTAAGCTAACCGAATCTACTTATAAAAGAAAGACATATTCTTTGAGTGAATTGTTAGATTTGGTTCATACTGATTTATGTGGTCCTACTAGAACTAGAATTTATTATGGAGATAGATACTTTATCCTATTCATTGATGAATATTCAAGGATGATGTGGGTTACATTGTTTTAAGAAAAATCTGAGGCATTTGACAGATTCAAGATCTTTAGAGCTATGGTTGAGACTGAGACATGTATGAAGGTGAAATGTCTGAGATTTGACAGAGGTGGAGAGTTTACATCTAGATATTTTGATGCATAATGTGAAGAGTATGTGATACAAAGATAATTGTTTGCTCCTAGGACCCCACAATAGAATGTAATTGCAGAGAGAAGAAACATAACAATACTTGATACTGCAAGGTCAATAATGATTGAAGGAAATGTTTCACAGATCTATTAGAGAGAATCTGTTAGCACTACTATTTATCCTTTGAACTGATTTTAAATAAAGCATGGTACTATAAAGACTCCTTATCAACTTCTGTATGGTCATATTCCTACTGTAAATTATTTCATAATTTTTGGAAGTAAATGTTACATTAAGAGAGATGAAGATTTAGGAAAATTTGATCCTAGAAGTGATGAAGGAATATTTGTTGGTTATTCTACAAAGAGAAAAAGATACAAATGTTACAATCATAAAATGAGAAAGGTGATTGAGAGTGATAATGTGAAAGTGGATGAATTTTTTTTGAAACCAGTTAGATCTTACAGTAATGAATCAAATGATGAAGAAGGAAGTCAGATTGTGCAAGCACAAAAATCAAAATCAGATTTAGAATGGATCAGTAGAACAGAATGAAGTTGTGAATGAGGAAGAATTGGAAACACAAGAGTCATCCACTAATGTAAATATGAAGAATCCAAGGCATGTAAGATTAAATCATTCAAAAAATCATATTATTGGTGATAAAAATAAATGTGTTTAGACTAGAGGAAGAACTGCTAGAAATCAAATTTGTTTGATTTCAAAGATTTAGCCTAAGGATGTTGATGAAGCATGAAACTATGAAAGTTGGATCAAAGCTATGAAATAAGAATTGGAGCAGATTGAGAAGAATAAGACATGGATCTTTGTTCCTATATCTATGGACAAGAATGTCATTGGTACTAAATGGGTATTCAGGAACACATTAAATGAAGATGGAGAAGTGGTTCTAAACAAAGCTAGAATTGTTTGTAAGGGACATTCTTAGATGGAAGGTATTGATTATGAAGAAAAAATTTCCCCCGTTGCTAGAATTGGAGCTGTTAGAATGTTTCTTGCATATGTTTCTTACAAAAATATCAAGGTATATTAGATTGATCTCAAGTCAGCCTTCTTGAATGGAGAGCTAGAGGAAGAAGTCTACATTGAACATCCTAATGGTTTTTCCTTAAGCGATAAAGGTGGCATGGTTTTCAGTGTCATTTCATGTGCTTCTGAGTATCTTTTAATTATATTATCATATGATCATGAGTGATTTGAGAGGTTGTGTACTCAATTTTCCTATAATTTCTTGGTTGACTTCATATTTTTTTATGCTCTGACTGTTTATACTACTTAATGTGCTTTTATGAAACCTGTAACTTAGAAATGATAGAAAAGGTTTTTGCATTTCTAACATGAAGTAAGATATGGATATGGTAGTACTCATTTTTATAAGGTTGAACTAATGATAATATTTCATGGTTATAATATATGTTTAGTAGGTTCATAAAAGAGTTGGAATCTTGTATCTCTCTTCCCTGTTTCTTTTCCTTGACAAATGGATAAAACAAATTGGTCTTTGTGAAAAAGGAGTACTTGGGAACTTATGTGTAAATAAAGTTGTTTGAAATGATATAGCATGTTTGAAATTATGTGTATGAAATATCCCTCTTCTGATCCCTCTCCTCTTCCTTCTAGAAGTAGGAAATTGAAAAGAAAAGACAAATTTATTTTTGCAAGAAAATGTATCTCTCTTTCCCTTTAAGGAATAAGTTTTAAAGAACAAAATTTCTTAGACAAAATAATGTGTCATGATTATTCTTAACTAAAGGAAATCCTTCGGTAAAGGACCTATGTCCCCAAGGTTTTAGCATAAATGAGATTATAGTTCACATTTTGTTGAAAGAGGAAGTATTTTATTCATGTTATGGTAAGAGATGTGTCGTTTGTGTGAGGCATGCAAATCTGTACAATGTTTCCTAAATATTTTAAGGTACAAGTATATAAGAAAGGAAATAGACTAGTTGTCCTAATGATTAGGTTAAATTGTCATAAAAAGGATATTTGTTAAAAGAACACTTTTCTAGCTGCCTAGTGGGCAGTTAAGATCCTAGGTAAGTATTATAAAAATAAGTTCATGATGTTCTATATGTGAATTATAAGCATTAAATTTGTATGAAACTAACAATATTATTATTTGGTTGATGGTAAATGTATATAGTAGTGATGAGTCACTATAAATAGAATATTTGGAAAAAAAATGAATATATGTTTATCAGAATAGATTTAAGTTTTAGATTTTGTTTCAATGTAAATATTAGAAGAATACTAATATGATGTTAGACTGGAATGGAGTGTATTATTATCTCAAACTATACCCCTTCAAATTTTAAGGTGTATAAGGTTAATGATACAAACGGTTACTCTTTAGTGTGCCCCTCTTAAGGAAATTGAAGATAGCTAGAAAAGTTATGTACATTAGGCTAATGTTATTTAGAATGATGGAATGTGTTACTAAAAGAATAAATGGAAAGGAGAGTAGTAGTCAGACTCATGTGTTTCTCCTCCTCTTATGTATCTATGATTATTTATGAAACAACAAATTTGAACAAGCTCTTTACATTACTATTTGAAAATTGATTGGAATCTGAAATGTTTATATGAAAAGTGTCTGACATGTTAATTTCATGGATATAAATGTAGCTAGTTTAACAATTGAGGCTTGGGATGGAACCCTAGCTTGAAGACTAATGGTTGAATTGCTTAGATTTTCCTCTATGAGTATGAATATTCTTTTGGTAATTGAATACTAACAATTGTTATAGTAGAATTATTAAAAGATGTCTTAGATTATATTTATTATAAGGAGTTGTGTGTAATAATGTCTTTTACGTATAATGTTATGGATACTCTCCTCTGGTACAAAGTAGACCTTTGATGGTAAGAAGTAACTTTTGTTTCATAAGAGATATTTGCATTATGCCTTTTGAAAGATTACTTATATAATTGTGGATTAATGTGAATGATAAGTTTTGAGTATCTGAAATGTTTTAGTTTCATGATTAAAAATTAAATGTGATGCGAAGAAAATAACCTCCCATATCAATGTTTTATACCCATCTTGTATTGGCCTTGTATTTTAGTATAAAAGTAGAGAGAAGGAATTTAAAGACCCCTTTTTATTATTGCATGTTATATTTAGAAATGTTGAAAAGAGCCTTGTTATTGTAATCACTCTTGAATCATGATTTATAATTCTTATAAACTAATTTTTCATGTCATACCAATGAACGTATAATGGGATCTAGTTAACCTATAATATGGATGATGTGTTTTATTTTTTAAGTTATATTTCCTATTTATAGAATTTTTAGAAATTGAGATGTTATCATGAATTATTTCTTCTTATATTAGTTATAAATATAGAAACTTTCATATGATAAAGAAAAGTAAGCATTTTAATATGTAAACCATAATTTGCCTAATACAGTGATGTTAGTAAACATGAATGCTTAGGAGTTACAAGGTTGTCTATAAAGGGGTAAAATAATATTAATTTTGGAATTATACTCTAATTTTAGGTATCATGTTGGCTAACTTATTGCATGAAGTATAAGAACTGTACCAGTGATTCTTGTATTATTATAGTTTTTTTGAGAGTCCTTTACTACTTGAACTAAGCTAATCTGCACTAAGTTGTAATAAGAGAGGATCTACCAAATTTTTTGATAGAATAATTGTTAGAATGAATTTAGAATAACTAAGAGGGGAGGGGTGAATCAGTTATCCTCAGGTCTAGATGTACCAAATAAAAATTTCTATATTTTAAACAATTCAGATCTACTCGACAGCAGTAGCATATGTCAACAACTTAATCATGTAGTTTATTCTTTAATGTAATTAGCTTGTAGAAACATAATAGTAAAAAAAACCTTAAGCATTCACACAAGTTGACACAAGTATTTAACGTGGAAACCCAATATGGGAAAAAACCACCAGTAACATGCTACCAAGTTTCACTCTTCTGAAGTGAGCTCTGTGAGGAGCCAACCCTGTTAAAG
>MU224399.1:542772-565272 GCA_018584345.1 Thuja plicata
AATAGTGTTCTCATCTATTGTTCCATTAGCTCCTCTAATGGCATTTACAACTTCTTTTACTCTACCATAATACTGATTAACATTTTCACCTTCTTGCATTTTCATTTCATCAAACTTACCTCTTATACTTTCTGATTTAGCTCTCAGCACATTTGTGTCTCCACCATAGACAGTTGCTAATTTATCCCACATCTGATTTGCATTAGTGCAACTCTTTATATCATCAAACTCTGAGTAGCTCAATGAGGATGCAATCTCCAACATTGCTTGATTATGCTCTTGCTTTTCTTTTAGTTGTACAGCTGTGAGAGGACTAGTAGGTGGTACATAGGCATTTTCAATAAGTCACTTAGCATCATCTCCAATACCAGCCAGATGCAGTTTCATCAAACTCTGCCATGTAGGGAAGTTATCTCTATTCAGCTTCAGAACCTCCTTTTTATACATCTTGATCTTTTCGCTCCAAGTACCTTCAAACTATTTTCAGGAGACCAAAGCTCTAATACCAATTGTTAGAATGAATTTAGAATAACTGAGAGGGGAGGGGTGAATTAGTTATCCTTAGGCATAAATGTACCAAATAAAATTTTTAGTATTTTAAACAATTTAGATCTACTCGGTAGCAGTAGCATATGTCAACAACTTAATCATGCAGTTTACTATTTAATGTAATTAGCTTACAGAAACATAACAGTAAAACAAACCATAAGCATTCACACAAGTCGACACAAGTATTTAACGTGGAAACCCAATATGGGAAAAACCACTAGTAACATGCTACCAAGTTTCACTCTTCTAAAGTGAGCTCTATGAGGAGCCAACCCTGTTAAAGGTTGCAATAACACACTTGTAGGTGTGACCTGGTTAAAGGATTTAATCACCCTATCAGGAGTGGCCTTTTTAGAGGACTTAGAACATTCCACCTTAATGTCACCTTTCTTAGAGGATTTATACAAATGACTGTTAGGTTAACCTTGTTAAAGGATTTTAACTGATACAATGGTTAGAAAGTAATCAACAGTTGTGATATGATACATACAACTTACTTTTCAAATTCAGATCCAATTACAACTTTGATGCTAACTTACTAAGTGGTCTACATTGTCATTTCAATCTTCCGATCTACTTGGAAATCTGTCAAGTAATCACACATGCAAATTTCTTCTTCTGTGTTCAACCTTCTTTGCTAGGTCATGCCAATTAGTAAATCAACTATGCAATCCTCTTGCATACACACATGTACATCAATCCGTACATCCACACTTCAATGAATAACCCCTTGAGGCTATCATATACCTCTTTGTCTAGGTCAGATAAATCTTTGCCGCTTAATCAAGATCGTAGATCTTAGGTTAGGTCAGATCCAACGGATCATTCCATCATTACATTACATTTACTTCTCCAAAGTAGCCTCTAATTAAATCTTGAATCCATGCATTAATTACAACTATCCATACATTAAATGATGTGGATCAATCTTTAATTAACTTTACATATCCCAATAAAATTAACTAAGTCGGCCAGAGATCTCAAATCTCATCATTAATCCAAATACTACAAGTCGGCCAACATCTGTGATTTGCTCGGCAATCACTGTTTCCACTTGGAAATTTTACTGGTGCTCAACACTGAACAAACTTGCTCGACACAAAATAGCCAAAAAAACTGTCTTTGAAATATAAACAATTAATTACTTTTCTAGAGTGCCAACTGATCAAGTACCATTTTATTTGCCTTAACTCAACCATTCACTTGGTCTTCTTGTTAAATCTTCTTCATCAATCAATAGATATGGTACTCAAATAGATAACAATAGTCTCACTAGTTAAGGTTTGACATCAATGACAAAATAACAATTGCTTGCATTGTCACTTTCCAACAATAATTATGTGTGCAGGTATTAATTAGGTTCTAGCGTAGGAATGTTACAATTTTATTGGATAATTATTTACTACTTATGTGTGATGTATAGTTCATTTCATATCTTCTGACTTCCAGGAGTAAGTCAAATTTTAGGGAGGGAGGATGTAATACCCCTCTAACCTTAATATGAGTATGTTTCTTTTGGTTAGATTCTTTTGAATGATGTGATATATTTAGATGCCTCTCATGTTGCTTAGATCTTTGTGATGTGATACTTTTCTGATATGTTCCCATAGATTATTTATAATGATTTCATAATCTAGTACTTGATGATGATCCTAATGTTAGACACATTGTCTAATGGTAACTAGAGAAGATCCCCAAACTATATAAAAGGACCACACAAAGATTCAAGACCTTATCCAACAACCATACAATCTAGGGCTCTAACAGAGTTCCCAAAACCCACACACACAAGACTAGATACTTCCACTAGTCTTCAATATCCTTAAGGTACTATTGAGCCACAAATTGAAACCAAAACTAAGGGATGGAATGGGGTTCCCCAAAGGCTATACCCTTTTTTTGGATGCTATGAAAGAAAAATCCCACACCCATTTCACTCTCAAGACACCATCAAGACATCAAGGCCTACGAAGGGCTACAAGGAACAAAAATGGATTTTGATTAGAAACATACTTGGAAGTCCACAAAACTAAATATTAATCAACCTAAGATGTTCTAAACCACTCACCCTCAATATCCCCCAAGTTAGGGCCTTTGACAAAACACCCAACTCCTTGAGCACACAAATCTCTCCTAGGCCTAATAGACAATTAGGTGTCCATTTACAAAGAAAGTGCCTTAAAATGGTTCCAATTTGAAACTAAAACTATTTGGACATGTTTAGGATCACAAGAAACTTCTAAATCCTTGGTTCCAAGTCTTCATTCCACCATTGGGATGAGTTGTGCTTCAAATGCCAAACTCTGGATAGTCACATTGTGATGCTTGTCCAGAGGGTTTAATCATCTCTCTCTCCATCAATCTCCTCCTGATATGATACCATAAAGATATTATAATACATCCTCAATCTCTTATTTCTACCAAGGCTTAGGATTTTCTCATGGTGAAATCTCTTGGGAAGAGGATTTTTCTCTTGGAACCCTAGGTAGGGCCTTCCTGTGACCAGTGAGCAATCAAAACACTATTTATTTCAATCCCCTCCACTTCAAGGCTTCAAACCTATTGAAAAATTCAGGTAAGACTCTAGGAAAACTATTGGTACCCTTTAGTGCTACATTGGTCTCCATACCAATTTGTACAACTCAGAATACAGTCAAAATTATAGAGAAAATGGTTGATTTTATTGATCAGAAAGATAAAATTCTATAAGTGGTTCAATCCAACCTTGGAGTAAGGTTTTTCAACCTTCAAATACATTTCCCAATAAGTTCCAACTAACAAAGGTGGTTGTGAATGTTGGGATTCAAAAGTTGCAACTTTTCAACCAAAAGTTGCATTATGCAAAATGACAACATTGACAACTTTTGACAAAAGTTGTCAAATGTGCTAACCCTTGTAAAGTTCGACTCCTAGAATCCAATAAAGACCTTAAAGAGGTATTTTTGAACATTTTTAACCTTCTTTAAGTTTCCTAGACTACTCTAACCCATCCTACCCAATATTTGTCCAAAATTGACTAAGGTAGACAACTTAGGCTTATAACAATACCTAGTGTCTCCTTGTCTCACAAGTAGGACTTATAGAAAAAATTTGGATCCTAGATACAATCAATAATATAACCCTTTTATGTTGTATCCACTGGTGTGATTTAACTTGATGGATTTGAGGGTGCTCCTAAACCAAACTCTTGGGGTGTATTGAACTCAAGTCCTCTTGAGATGAGTTCCCGCAAGCTTGAACCGTGTTTCTACATCTCTTGTTCATCCATTAAGAAATCCTCTTCATCAGGATTCCCTTGCCACTTGACCAGGTATTTCTTGTAAAAATTCTTTCTGGTATGCTTAATGATCTTTGTATCCAATATTTTGTCAAGCTTCTTTGGATGATGAGAGGGTATCCCTGCAAAATCTTCTTGAAATTCTTCTTCGTGTACTTTTGTACCTGCATTCACATCACCTTTATAGGGGGTCAGATCACAAATATTTAAAATAGGGGATATACCAAGGTGTGAGGGAAATTCAATTTCATAGGCATTCAACCCATGTTTCTTCAACACCAAACAAGGTCCTACTTTCTTCATAAGTAGTTTAGTATGCTTGCCCTTGGGGAATCTCTCATTTCTCAACTATGCCCATACCAAATCTCCAACCTACAACTGTACATTCCTTCTATGTTTATCCTTGGCTTGTTTACACTTCTCTACACTTTTCTCTAGTGCCAACTTCACTGAGTCATGAATCTCCTTCATACTCTCTGCAATTTGTTCACCATGGGCACTGACTGGAGTTTTTTGAGGAAGTTCTCTGAGTTCCAAGATGCCTCTTGGACTTTGTCCATATAAAATCTGAAAAGGACTTTTCCCAGTGCTCCTGTTGACTGAGTCATTGAAGGAAAATTCTTCTTCAGGTAGGGATGAATCCCATTTGTCACCATATTGCTTTGTCAAGCGCCTAAGCAAGTTTCCAAGTGACTTGTTAACAACCTCTGTCTGCCCATCTGTTAGTGGATGGTAGGCAGAGATAAAACTCAAATTGGTCCATAACCTTTTCCATAAGGTCCTCCAAAAGTGACCAATAAACTTGACATCTCTGTCTGAAAAAATAGTTTGTGGTAAGGCTTGGATCCTAACAATCTCTTTAAAGAATAGCTTCGCAATGGATGATGCATCATTGGTGCTCTTACATGGAATGAAGTGAGCCATTTTACTAAATCTATCCACCACTACATAGATGCTATCATTTCCTTTTTGTGTCCCAGGCAAACCCATTACAAAATCCATATTGCAACTCTCCCAAACCCTTGTAGGAATAGGTAAAGGTTGATACAGCCCAGCGTTGGTAGATGTTCCCTTGGCCCTTTGACAGATTGTACATATCTCCATAATCTTCCTTACTTTAGTCTAAAGCTTTGGCCAATAGTAAAATCTTAGATTATCTATTCCAATGTCATATCCACACCAAAATTTACTCCCATGCTACCTGCATGCTTCTCTCTGATAATGTTTTCTCTCATTAAACACTTGGGGATGCATAACTGGTGTCCCTTAAACATTAGACCATTCTGAATCAGAAAATATACATACTCAACATGGTAAGCCTCAGAGAAATCAAAACACACTTGATAAATGGAACTAAAATCCTCATCATCCTTATACAAGTCTTTTAATGAATCAATCCCTACACTTTGAAGTTGAATTTCTCGCACTGCTAGAGTCCTTCTACTCAATGCATCTGCCACTTTATTGACAACTCCCTTTTTGTGTTTAATTGAAAATGTGTAAGCTTGGATTGACTCCACCCATTTCATATGTTTATGGATCAATTTTTATTTTCTATTCATGAAGCTAAGGGCTTGGTTGTCTGTGAAGACAACAATTCTTTTGGTAGGAGGTAGTGCCTCCATTTCTTCAATGACTGGACTAAGGCATATAGTTCCAAGTCATAAAAGGAGTATTTCCTCTTTGATTCATTCATTTTCTCACTCAAAAAGCTACAGGCCTTCCTTCTTGGCTCAAAACTGCCCCTATAGCAAGGATAGAAGAATCACATTCAATGGCGAAAACTTTCTAAAAAGAAGGAAACACTAAGATGGGTTTTTCCATTACCTTTTTCTTGAACATTTGAAAGGCTTCTTCTACATCTTTGGTCCACACAAACCTGCATTTTTGTCCACCTTTGATGGTCTCAAGGATGGGAGCACATAGTTGACTGAAGTTTCTAATGAACTTCCTATAAAAGGATGCAAGTCCATGAAAACTCTTGACTTCTGTCATTGTCCTAGGAGACAACCAACTTAGGATGGATTCCACCTTCTCAGGGTCCATTTTGATGTTCCCACATGAAATCAAAAAACCCAAATAGACCAATTCCTCTTTCATAAAAACACACTTTTCCAAGTTTATAAAAAGTTTCTCTTCATGTAATCTTTTAAGGACCAAGTTAAGATGCTTCAAATGTTCCTCTTTATCCTTACTGAAAATAAGGATATCATCAAGATATACGATGACAATTTTTTCAAGGAATGTTTTGAGCACTTCAATCATGAGCCTCATGAATGTTCTTGGGGCATTGGACAACCCAAATGGCATCACCCTCCACTCATATAAGCCCTCATTTGTTTTGAAGGCAGTCTTCCACTCATCTCCATCCCTAATCCTTATTTGGTGGTATCCACTCTTCAATTCCACCTTAGAATAGTACCTTTCTCTTCTAAAATGATACAATAGATCCTCTATCCTAGGCATAGGAAAATATACCGAATTGTGATTCTATTTATTGCTCTAGGATCAGTACACAATCTTCATGTGCCTTCCTTTTTAGGAGCCAAAAGTGTAGGTAATGCACAATGACTGAGACTCTTTGTTATCAGAACCTTATCTAGGTGTTCTTGTATCTATTTTTCCATCTCCTTGTTTTTCTTTGGGTCAACTTATATGCTGATTTTTTCGGTAGAGTTGCTCCAGGGATTAAGTCTATGTTATAACTTATCTCTTTGATAGGGGGTAGCTCATTAGGAAAGTCCTTGGTTACAATGTCTCTGTATAGCTCTGGTAGTTCTTCTACTTCCTTAGGACCTACTCTCTTCAAGGGTTTTACTTCCTTCTCAACCTTCTTAGGTTTATCATCCTTAGGTAGAATGACTAGGGCACAACAAGGGTCTCTTTCTCCCTTTAAAGTTTTCAAAAATTCCTTTTCTCCTAAAAATAAAAATTTAGAATCCTTTTGTTCTTCTGCACTATCAGGAATGGGTAAGAAAGTTACCTTTTCTCCTTTGTAGTTGATAGTATAGGTGTTCAAACTCCCATAATTATGAGCCTCCACATCATATTTCTAAAGCCTTTTAAGTAGCAAGTGGAAGGCATCCATTTGGGACAATGTCACATAGCACTTTGTCTTTGTATTTCCCAAGTTGGAATTCCACCCATGCTTGTTCCTCTATGAGAGTCTGTTGGTGCTTTGTGAGCCATGAAACCTTGTAAGGTTTTGGTTGTGGTAACCTTCTCAAATTCAACTTCTTCACTACCTCTTTAGATACTAAGTTGTTTGTAGACCCACTGTCTATTACTATTCTGTACACTTTGTCTCCACTCCTGCAGGTGGTTTTGAATAGATTCTTTCTATGTAGGGGTTCTTGAGTTCTTAGAGGCTTCAAAAAATTCCTTCTCATCATGAGGACTTCCCCTTCTTCAGGTGGTGCATAAGATCCATGTGTAGGGTCTTCTTGGTTATCTTCCTCCTAACCATGTTTTCCCTTCTCTCTGTCTGATTACTTGCCTTTTCAGGACACTTGGATGCAAGGTTCTCTAGTTGGTTACATCTTTAACATCTTGGAGGTCGTGAGTTTCTCCCTCCAAACCTTACCCTTGAATCTCCTCTTCTCCCTCTATAGGAGCCTCTAGAACTACTTTCTCCAAAAGTGTTCTCTTGACTGGTTTCCCCAAAGTTCCTAGGAGTTTTTCCTCTCCCACTTCTTTTTCCTCTTCATCTATTGCCAAAATATCTCTATCCTCTTCCTCTCCCACTGCTTTTTACTCTTCCTCTATTTCCAAAATATCTTTGGCCTCTTCCTCTCCCACATTGTTCTTTCTTTCTTTTGATTTTTGCTTCCACCTTCAATGTTAGTTGATAGCATTTTTGGACAGTTGTAGGATAACATAAACTTAACTCATTTTGGATATTTATCCTTAGTCCTTGCATGTATCTTTCAAGTTTGACACTCTTTGGTTCCACCATCTTGGACTTCATTTAGAGCCTATGGAATTCTTCTGTATACCCTGAGACATCCATCTCTTTTTGTCTCAGGATTTGTCTTTTCTTATGAAGTTGAACTTCATAATCCTCTCGCACATAAACCTCCTTCACCAAGGCCACCATCTTCTTCCATGTGCCAACTAGATTATTATCCATCTTCACCCTCGCTGCTTGAGTACAATTCCACCAAGTTAGGGCAGATCCCTTCAACTTGGACTTTGCTATTTTTATTTTTTGATGCTCTGGTATCTCCTCACACAAAGAAACTAGTGAGTGCACCAAACCAATCCATGAATTCTTCTGGATCCATCTTCTCACTATAGACAGGAAGATACATCTTAGTGTCCATGGTTCTTCTTTCCATAGACTTCAAATTCTTCACAAGTAGCCTCTGGTCCACAGGGATCTCTTCTTCCTCCTACCAAGGGGTTTCTTCACCACTCCCCTCCTCTTCAACTCTAGATTTTCCACTAATCCCTTTCTTTAATTTTTCCTTAAGCTTATCCATTTCTTTCCTCATCCACTTCCTTTTTTCTTCATGTCTTTTACTACTCTCTGTAGTTTTTCATTTGTCATCATGTTTGGTAGTTCACTGTCTTCTCCCTCATATGACATGTCATCAACTTGTCTTCCTCCAAAGATCTTCTAGTTGCTTTGATACCACTTGGAGAAGAGCCCCAAACTATATAAAAGGACCACACAAATATTCAAGACCTTATCCAACAACCATAAAATCTAAGGCTCTGACAGAGTTCCCAAAACCCACACACACAAGACTAGATACTTCCACTAGTCTTTAATACCCTTAAGGTACTATTGAGACAAAAATATAAACCACAAATAAGGGATGGAATAGGGTTCCCCAAAGGCTATACCCTTTGTTTGGATACTATGAAAGACAAATCCCACACCCATTTCACTCTCAAGACACCATTAAGACATCAAGGCCTACAAAGGGCTACAAGGAAAAAAAATGGATTTCAATTAGAAACATACTTGGAAGTACACAAAACTAAGTCTTAATCATGCTCATATGTTCTAAACCACTCACCCTAAATATAACCCAAGTTAGGTCCTTTATCCATTCACCAAACTCCTTGAGCACACAAATCTCTCCTAGACCTGATAGACAATTACATCTCCATTTACAAAGAAAGTGCCTTAAACTGGTTCTAATTCCCAACCAAAGCTATAGGGATATGTGTAGGATCACAAGAAACTTATAAATCCTTTTTTCCAAGTCTTCATTCCACCCATGGGCCGAGTTGTGCTTCAAATGACAAACTCTGGACAATCACATTGAGATGCCTGTCCAGAGGGTTTAATCATTTCTCCTGATCTGAGACCACAAAAATCTTATATTAAATCCTCAATCCCTTCTTTCTACCTATTGGTAATCTCAAATTTGGCACAAATTTGGAGTGACCAATTTAAATTTTTCTCTAAGGCAAGGTGAGTACCCCTAAAAAATCTTTGAAGAGGCCTAATTGGAGTGCAAGTAAAATGAGACCTGAAGATTTATATGAGATACCGATTAAGGAACATGTGAAAAAAATATCATGTAGTAAATATAAAGGGTCAAATCTTTTAGATGTCAAATTTGATGTGTTTTGAAGAGGGTCATTTGGAGGTGTTCACTTAAAACTGCATTTTGGCACATTTCTTGATTATATCAAATGACCTACTTTGTATGACTGCATATTTTTTGAATAAAGTTTCATGACATAAGGGTTATTATGAGATATTTTAGGCATGAGAGAGAGTCTTCATTTCCATTTGCAGATTCCTATGAGTTCATATGATAGGTTTTCCCAAGCCATTTTGTTTACAATTAATTCAGTTTCTCAGAATATGAAAGTGCAGAATTCTGAATGTCCTACTTTGAGGTCTTACCATTTGTACCTAGTTGAATGTTATGGAGAATTGAATTCTCCCCTATATTATAATGATGAAAAGGTTCCCCCATGAATGTTTTCAGACCTATGCCAATCCATTTGGTTAGTTTTCTCAACTAATTCCAAATCAGATTTATACAATTTCACTATATTTTAATTAAGATAGTTTTAAAGGGCTGACTTAGAGGATTAATATTGATTGATTGGTTGACCATCGGAACAAGATAGCTGGAGCCTTGTTTTCTTCATGTGAAATTGAATCTGTATCTAGGAGTTCAAATCTTAAGCGTTTCATTTGATGTCTTTGTGAAATCAAAACCAAATGGATTGTATTCAATTTTTTGTGAGTTGAATGACCAGTCATCCAAGAGGCTGACTTTGCATATCAATATCTTAATGCCGCTTGATGATCATGATGAGTGAGTTGGTTCTCTGCATTCTATACATGAAAATGTGCTAATCAGGAAGGGTTCAAGGATCCAAAAGTTGATTTTCCTTTTTTAACAAGATGATTCCAAAGGCAGTTTGTTATGTTTGTATGTTTGCAATTGTCACATTGTTTCAAGATGGCTATGTTTGGTAAGAAGTATCTCACGTTTGGGTTGGATTCAGATGAAACCTTTTTACATGCATACTAGTTATGGATGAATGAATTATCTGGCCAAGTGACAAAAATTTAGGATGGGATTTGGTACTCTTGCAGAGGCACATCTGAGGTTAGTTTGCCATGTTTTTGCATATCCATTTTTAGAGGGCTTCATAATGCTCATCTTTGATCGTGGGTATCTTGCATCTAAATTTTGAATCATCCAAAATCCTTTAACGCACTTTCTCATTGTGTTTAAATAAAAGGAATCTTGGAAGACCATTATTGTTTTAGCATATCAAAGCCTTGGTGTGGTCTATGAGTATATTCACTGTTATGTTTTAAGAAACACGTTTGATGGAGATATTCAAAGATCAGAGACCACTAAGGATATACATGGAGTATTTTCCTTCATCTTCTATACTTTATCCTTGATACCTATATTCTAGTTGCCGATGAGGAACATTTAGATTACAAGTTGGGAGATCCTTGTGAAATAAAGGCTGGGTCAAGAGTGAAAGTATCTGACCTCGAGTTTTCAATGTAATACCATGAATGTGTGGTGGTTTATATTACATGTCTCATGTCTTTGGTAATTGTTTTTTTATGGGCACAAGAGTGCACTTCTGGTTTTTGGCTTCATCCTTTGCTTCGGGTGTAACGCCAAATTCCATAACTTTGTCAATGTATCCTTGCTCCACTTTGAGAGGCATACACAAGGCACGTGGACTATTTTGGGGAATTTTTCAAACAAATTTAGTTTATAGTGGAAAGGGTGTATATTTTTAAAGGCTTTCAGGATAATGCCATTGCCAGGTCACATTGCCAAATCCTTCAAATTTTGCCAGCATTAATAACATGCGCTAAAAATGGTGGAGTTTGTGTTTTTTAAAATGCATTAAAAACAACAAAGAGGGTCTACACAGTATAAAGAAGCATTGACTGGAGTGTAATAGTAGGCAATGAATGAATTTATGAAAAAAACAATTTTTAAAGTGTTTTAAAGTTCTTGGAAAATGCAATTTGGAATGTGAAATGCCACAATTACAACTAGAGCTTGCTGCATGGAGAATACAAAACAAGACCTGCGCATAGTTTTGGAGGAGGCTACGTAGGACTTGAAGCAAGTGAGAACATTATAAGAAGAGTTAACTCATGCACAATGCATGGAGGAGGGAAGCGTAAGAGGCAATAGAGGCCTATGTGGAAATAGAAGCAGGGAACAAGGCAACAGAGGCCTGCATAGATGTGTGACAGGGAATGAAGATTTAGAAAGAATGCCACGCAAAGGCAATTTGCCAAAGGTAAAACTGAATTCTAAAAATGTTTGGAAAAGTGGCAAGAGTCCCGTGAAGGGGAAATGGCACTGGTTCTTGCCTCCATCTTTAAATGGGGAGCACATCATGCTATAAATCTCAGATATTTTATGAATGTCTTCACTTCTGATGTTATTGGATAGATGACTGCACAGAAGTATGAAGAAAGAGTGGGAGAACAGACAAGCGCACATGAACTATTTAACAAATGAAAATATAATTGGGCAGGTGTAAGACCAAATGCTACAACTGTTTAAACGAAAGGAGGCCGCGCATGGCTTGTAGGAGGCTAAGAACATTGCGTAGGCTATAGCATTTTATCCCACATGCGTGGGTCAGAGTAGTATTGGAATGTTTAAATAGAACAACACAATGTATGCAATATGAAGTAAGGAGAAAGGAGGCTCTTTGGCAGGCCCCTTATCTAAGAAACATTATGTGGACCGGCGGTGATGGAAAACATGTGTTTTGGGCCGCGTAGAAGTTGAAAAACTTTAAAAAACTCATGAAACATTATCCCACATTGGTGGGGCGGAGGATTTTTTCAATCTTTTAAAGGGATAATGCTCACAATGTAATTTGAAGAAGGAGCTTGGAGGCTTTGGGCGCACGAATAGTGGTTCCTCGGTAACCATGTCGAGAAAGCAACGAAGGAGGAAGAAAAACTGATTTTGGCGGGGCCTATAGGGATGACATGGCAGGTGAGGTGGCAGAGTAGACAACTAGGTGGCAGTAGGGTGATGAGGTGGTGGTGATGTGGTAGTGTGCTAGAGAGGCCTGTCAGATGGGCACAAATCTCAAGGAGGAGGAAATCGACGATTTGCTTAATGGCTTAAGGTGAAAGATGCAAGGAGGATAACCATTAAGCGATTAAGTCTGCAACATGTGGCACCCGGACATGTGGCGGTCCCAAGTAGAGTTGTTGACATAGGCACCTAGGTGGTCTCATAGATCCAGTTAGAGGGTGCCACATGACACGATCTGGTGCAATATGGGGAAAAAAGGTGAAATATAAAGTAAAAGACAATGTAGATTAATGTAAGGTGCAGTGAGGAATTATTAAAAGGGCACGGGAATACTAAGGAATTTAAAAGAGAAAATAAAATATTAATGTGCTAAAGTGGATTGAAGCAAAGGTAAAGGAAAATAAAAGATGTGGAGAAAAACATTATAATGTGTAGGAAAATAAAAGCTACGCAGAAATAAGATTAAAACGTAGATATTAAAAGGGATTAATGTGGTAGAGTAAAGCAATATTAAAATGCACAGATTAGATTATAACTGCACAAAACATTAGAATAATGTTATTTTGAATTTGAATATACGTTCACTGGAGGATTTCACAGAAATAAGATTAAAATGTAGATATTAAAAGGGATTAATGTGGTAGAGTAAAGTAATATTAAAATGCATAGATTAGATTATAACTGCACAGAACATTAGAATAATGTTATTTTGAATTTGAATATACGTTCACTGGAGGATTTAAGAGCAGTTTGCAAAGGCAAGGGCAAAGTGTATTAAATAAAATTTCAAAGGAATTCTCAGGATCATTTTCATATAATGGGGAGGTAGAGGATTTTCAAAGGCAGTTTAAGGAGATAATGTTGCAGTCATATCAGATTTTAGGTAGTTGAAGGAGAGTTATGTTTCAAATATTTTGGGGGGAAAGGACTTGTGTTTGTTGGAGGAGCAATCTGATGGTTTCTTTTTCTACATATTTAGATTTCTTCCCTTTGTATAGGGCTCAAATTTCTTGGTCTCCACAGAGATTTTCAGCTCTCCTTGGCTCCATGAGTTTCCATTTTTCTTATGGTTGCATAGGGATATAGTTTTATGGATTGTACTAGTTTTGTTATTAGATAGAATAGAATTTTTCTTTGGTCTTTTGCATATTATTAAAGTGGTTTTTTCTGAAGACAATTGTACACAGCAGTGTGATTCCTCACACTTAATACAAAATTTCTAGATTCATATCTCTCCTCCATGTTTTTCTTTTGGGTTATGAATATTATGATTCATTGCATGGATTCATCTATGTATATTAGTCCTTAGTTCTGCTCTAGGATCATATTAAATGAAGCTATAGATATGACATAAGTTCATCGAGTCTGCATAAGGATTTATTGTAAGAAGTAATGGTCTAGATTGATTGTATTTATGGCTTAGAATCTTTGACAATAGTTGATTGTTGTGTATTATATTTTCTTTGGAGTATTTCCCAATGGATATGGAACTGATTAGAGATTAGTCTTTCCACATTGATGCATATCTGGTGGGTCTGGCTATATTCTATATTTTAAATATAAACTCTGATGTATCTGATATTTTATGTGGTTTGTGGTGTTGTGCCAATCTCATGCTCCACTTCAAGGTTGACATTCAATGGGTGATTACCCGGTTACCTAGTATCTCCTATTCGTGTTGAGCCTTTGTGAGATCTCTACCTAATTGATGCCTTACTAAATATTTGAAGGTGTTGAAGGGTGTTCCCCCCTTGGTTTTGTAGAACCTAAAGTGTAGAAGGATGGATCCGCATCCTTGTTAGTTGGTCCTTTTCATTCTATTGTGAACTAATTAGAGTTCGCTACTCTTAAAGATCCATTACAAAGTGAAAAGGTTGTTGTCCAGTTATCACAACATAAAAAAAACCAACAAAATGGTGACTCTGCTGGGGAGAAATAAGTAAAATCTTGCTGAACTTCTAAAGAATCTCTCGTATTATCTTGTTATAAATAACGCAAGTTTATCAAGTTGAGCTAGACTCCTAGACTTCTTATTTTTTAAATCCAGTCATTTCTACCATATCCATTTGAGGATAAGAGTTATAAATATTTCTAAGTCTGAAATTTTTTTAGATCTTAGCTGTCAGCCTGGTTTTTGTTATCGTTGTTGAAAAAACACTTTGTATGTCTTCTTTGTGAAAGAAATGTGTCAAATCCAATTGACTTTCTGAAAGTCTGCTATCTTTTCTTGAAGCCCAACTTGTCCTTGTTCTATTAATGTTCTATACTTTCTCACAAATGTGAGTGGAGACTCTAAAAGATCTCTGCACCAGTGTGCATTTAATAAAGAAAATTGATGATCAATTGGAAACACTTGCAGAAAGGATTTAGTAGATGCTCAAAGATTCAATGGTGAAATGACCAAATTAGAAAGAAATAAAGAAGGACAGAAAAAAAATAAAATTTCCTAGGTATTCCTCAAAGTTTTATGAGATAATTTGTTTCCTTATAAGGTGAAGAAGTCACTAGATAAAATGAAAGTGAATTTAAAAGTTTCCCATACTTCTTTTTTTACAAATCTCAGTCATCAAAATCAGAAGTATGCTTGTTATGTGAAATGATTACATAAGTCGGATAGAAATCTTTGTGAATGAAAAGATGTATTGTTAATGAGTAGTGCAATGGATTGTCCTTTGTCAATGGATCAAGATATGCTGCCTAGATCTGAAACTTATATAGTAGATCTTGAAGAGATTCAAAAAGATATTGCACTATTTAATCAAAGAATCCAAGACAAAGCCATTTTGTTTTTTAAAATACATGTAGGAGAAAGGAATGAAGAATCCATACATGGGTTTTATGAAAAGTTTTCCAATGCATATGATAAGATTCCAGAAGGGGTTGAACTTCAATAGTATACTTATCTTCATTTGTTCTTAGAGATTTGTATGCCTAAATCAATAAATTGGTTTGCATCATGTAGAGAGGAAGGCATAGAACTTGTTAAAAAATGGATAGATGTGATTGCAGAATCTGAATTTGAAAGTACTGATAATGCTAAATCTAGTTGTGCTGACAATTTTGATTTTGATGCTGATATTGAAGTAAGTGAATGTCAAGATGTCAAGGATGAATCTCTAGTTTCAGATGTTTCCGTTGGATTGATGGATTTGTTTTATTATCAACATGGTAGTGCAGATTTCTTGTCTCAGTTTAGGGAAGAGTTTTGTGGACAACAAGAGAATGATTATGACGTGGATGATAGTTGTAGTGATGATTATTTTACACAAGATGATATGAGTCAAGAAGTTACCATCTTTTTTCCCAATGAGGAAGATATTTGCAGCACTAAGAATGAGGTTAAAGGCGATGAAAATGAAGTTCAATGCCCACTAAGTAGTGAAAGAATATCATAACTATTGGTTGCTGATTTTCAGAGGTATGCACCTAATATAGACTCTACTTTGCAATACCCAGTTGATATATGTTTTGACAATGAAGACATGCAAATGGGTGCAAAGTATGAAACATATGCTGATTTTCTTTTCCCTATTTCCGAGGCAAATAATGTGCAAGATGGAAATGCATATGATTGTGAGAAATTTGATTATGTCAAGTATGATGAATATGATGACTCATATGTTGGTGTGCATTCAGATTTTGATGAGTTTTGTATGGATGATTCTTGTATACATCATAATTTTGATTACTCCCTTGAGAAGAGTGAAAGATCTACATGTGTGTTTTCAGATTTGCAAATGGTAAATGAGCAGTTACTTGATGATAAATTTTTAGATTTGGAAGATGCCGATAGAAATTATGATCAACAAACTATCTTCGAGCTTATGAAAGCAAATTTTTTTTTGAAAGAGTTTCATCCTAGTTTGCGAATCACTATTGTAAATGAAGCTTATGTTTTAGTGCAAACTAGTGTTCATGATGAGTTTAATTCCAGCCATGTAAAGGAGCTGAAATATTTTCCTATTCAGCTTGTTAGTAGTGGTAAAGAGTGTGATAGTTTTGTGTTACATAATGATAAAAATTCTTAGTACTTTGGTGGTTTCCAAGCACTAATTGACAGTGAAGATGCTGATTATTTTTTATTTGATATGCTCAGGATATTGGGCAGTATGTTGGATCATGTTGCAAGAAGTAATAAGTATTGTTTAACTTTGATCCATGGAAATGAGAATCAAGTATTTGATAGGGGTAAGCGGTGATTTCAGCTTGATGGTTTAGGGCCATTTGTAAATATTGTACTTTTTGTAAAGTCGCTTTGCTTTCAGTTTGGTTTTTTGTGCTTTCAATAAGGAGCCCAGTTTTGGGAAGTTGAGAAGAAGTCTGATTTTTGTTGAGTGGTCTGCTTCACCAAGAGATTCTAGATTCTCTACATGCCCGCAAGAGGCATGCGTCCCTAGACAGAGCCACTTTTGGTACTCTCAAATTTGGCACAAATTTGGAGTGACCAATTTAAAATTTTCTCTAAGCCAAGGTGAGTACCCCTAAAAACTCTTCGAAGAGGCCTAATTGGAGTGCAAGTAAAATGAGACCTGATGATTTATATGAGATACTGAATGGGGAACAAGTGCAAAACCTATCATTGAGTAAATATAATGGGTCAAAACTTTCAGATGTCAAATTTGATGTGTTTTGAAGAGGGTCATTTAGAGGTGTTCACTTAAAATTGCATTTTTGCACATTTCCTGATTATATCAAATGGCCTACTTTGCATGATTGCATCTTTGGTCGAATAAAGTTTCATGACATAAGGATTATTCTAAGATGTTTTAAGCATAGAGAGAGAGTCTCCATTTCCATTAGTAGATTCCTATGAGTTCATATGATAGGTTTTCCCAAGCCATTTTGTTTACAATTAATTTAGTTTCTCAGAATATGAAAGTGCAAAATTTTGAATGCCCTCCTTTGAGGTCTTGTAATTTGTACCTGGTTGAACATCATGGAGAATTGAATGCTACCCTATATTATAATGATGAAAAGGTTCCCCCATGAAGATTTTCAGACCTATGCCAATCCATTTGGTTAGTTTTCTCAGCTCATTCCAAATCAGATTTATACAATTTCGCTGTGTTTTAATTTAGAAAGTTTTGAAGGGCTGACTTAGAGGATTAATATTGATTGATTGGTTGACCATCAGAACAAGATAGTTGGAGCCTTGTTTTATTCATGTGAAAGTGAATCTGTGTCTAGGAGTTCAGATCCTAAGTGTTTCATTTGATGTCTTTGTGAAATCAAAACCAAATGGACTATATTCAATTTTTTGTGAGTTGAATGACCAGTCATCCAGGAGGCTGACTTTGTATATCAATATCTTAATGTCTCTTGAAGATCATGATGATTGAGTTGGTTCTCTACATTCTATACATGGAAATGTGCTAACCGGGAAGGGTTCAAGGATCCATAATTTGATTTTCCTTTTTTGACAAGATGATTCCAAAGGCAATTTGTTATGTTTGTACGTTTGCAATTGTCACATTGTTTCAGGATGACTATGTTTGGTAAGAAGTATCTCATGTTCAGGTTGGACTAAGATGAAACCTTTTTATGTGCATACTAGTTTGGATGGATGAATTAGCTAGCCAAGTGAAAAAAAATTAGGATGTGATTTGGTACTCTTGCTAAGGCACATCTGAGGTCAGTTTGCCGTATTTTCACATATCCATTTTTAGAGGGCTTCATAATGCTCATCTTTGATCATGGGTATCTTGCATCTAAATTTTGAATCAACCAAAATACTTCAACGCACTTTGTCATTGTGTTTAAATAAAAGGAATCTTGGAAGACCATTATTGTTTTAGCATATCAAAGCCTTGGTGTGGTCTATGAGACGTATATTCCCTGTTATATTTTAAGAAACACATTCGATGGAGATATTCAGCACTTAGAGACCACTAAGGATAAACATGGAGTATTGTCCTTCATCTTATAGACTTTAGCCTTGATACCTCTAATCGAGTTGCTGATGAGGAACATTTAAATTACAAGTTGGGAGATCCTCGTGAAATAAAGGCTGGGTCAAGCATAAAAGTATCTGAACTCAAGTTTTCAATGTCATACCATGAATGTGCAGTGGTTTATATTACATGTCTCATGTCTTTGGTAATTGTTTTTGTGTGGACACAATAGTGCACTTCTAGTTTTTGTCTTCATCCTTTACTTCGGGTGTAACGCCAAATTCCATAACTTTGTCAATGTAACCCTGCTGCATTATGAGAGGCATACACAAGGCACGTGGACTATTTTGGAGAATTTTTCAAACAAATTTGGTTTATAGTGGATAGGGTGTAGATTTTTAAAGTATTTCAAGCTAATGCCATTGGCAAGTCACATTGCCAAATCCTTCAAATTTTGCCAGCATTACTAACATGCACTGAAAAATGGTGGAGTTTGCATTTTAAAAATGCATTAAAAACAACAAAGAGGGTCTGCACCATATAGAGAAGTATTGCATGGAGTGTAATAGTAGGAAGTGCATGAATTACTGAACAAATTTTTTTTTAAAGTGTTTAAAAGTTCTTGGCAAATGCAATTTGGCATGTGAAATGCCACAATTACAACTAGAGCCTGCTATGTGGAGATTACAAGACAAGACCTACACATAGTTTTGGAGGAGACTGTGTAGGACTTGAAATAAAGGAGAGCATTATAAGAAGAAAAAAGTCACACACAATGCATGGAGGAGGGTTGCATAAGAGTCAATGGAGGCTTACATGGAAATAGATGCAGCGAACAAGGCAATGGAGGCCTGTGTAGATGCGTGACAGGGAATGAAGATTTAGAAAGAATGTCGCGCAAAGGCAATTTCGCAAATGTAAACCAGATTCTACAAATGTTTGGAAAAGTGGGAGGAGTCCTGTGAAGGGGAAATGGCACTGGTTCTTGCCTCCATCTTAAAACGGGGAGGTAATCATGCTATAAATTTCAAAGATTTTTTGAATGTCTTCATTTCCAATGTTATTGGACAAATGACTGCGTAGAAGTATGAAGAAAGCGTGGGAGCACAAACAAGGGCACGTGAACTATTTAACAAATGCAAATATGATTGGGCAGGTGTAAGACCAAATGCTACAACCTTTTAAACCAAAGGAGGCCACGCATGGCTTGTAGGAGGCTAAGAACATTGCACAAGCTATAGCGGTTTATTCCACATGCGTGGTTCAGTGTAGTATTGGAATGTTTATATTGAACAACGCAATGCATGAAATATGAATTAAGGAGCCAGGAGGATTTTTGTCAAGCCCCTTGGCTAAGAAACATTGTGTGGACTGGCGGTGATGGAAAACATGTATTTTGGGCCGCACAGAAGTTGAAAAAATTTAAAAAACTCATGAAACATTATCCCACATTGGTGGGGCGGAGGAGTTTTTTAATCTTTAAAAGGAATAACTCTCACAATGTAATTTGAAGAAGGAGCTCGAAGGCTTTGGGCGCGTGAGTAGTGGTCCCTCGGTAACAGTGCCAGGCAAGTGACGACAAAGGAAGAAAAACTAATTTTTGCAGGTGCACAGTGATGACATGGCAAGTGAGGTGGTGAAAGAGGCTACAAATTGTGCACATTTCTTGAGGCAAACAAGATCGACAACTAACTTAATAGCTTAATGTAAAGATGATCAAGATTTGGGGTATATGCCATTACGCCTGCACAATACGTGGCGGTGAAGACAGATGGGTGACAGCAGGGTGATGAGGTGGTGGTGACATGGCAGTGCACTAGAGAGGCCTATCAGATGGGCATAGATCTCGAGGAAGAGGAAATTGATGGTTCTCGTAATGCATTAAGGGGAAAGATGCAAGAAGGATTACTACTAAGCGATTAAGTCTGCGTGACATGTGGCAACCAGATAGGTGGCGGGCCCAAGCAGAGCTGTTGACATAGGCACCCATGTGGTCTCACAGAGCCAGTTAGAGGGTGCCATGTGGCATAATCTAGTGCAATCTGGGAAAAAAGGGTGTAATATAAAGTAAAAGACAATGCATATTAATGTAAGGTGCAGTGAATAATTATTAAAAGGGCACGGGAATACTAAGGAATTTCAAAGAGAAAATAAAAGATTAATGTGCTAAAGTGGATTGAAGCAAAGGTAAAGGAAACTAAAAGATGTGGAGAGAAACATTATAATTTGTAGGAAAATAAAAGATGTGCATAAATAAGATTAAAATGCAGATATTAAAAGAGATTAATGTGCTAGAATAAAGTAAGATTAAAATGCACAGAACATTAGATTAAAGTTATTTTGAATTTGAATATATGTTCACGAGAGGATTTTAGAATAGTTTACAAAGGCAAGGGAAAAGTGTATTAAGGCATTCTTAGGATATTTTTTCAAATTATGGGGAGGCAAAGAGGATTTTCATAGGCAGTTTAAGGCGATAATTTTGCAAATTTTAGGCAGTTGAAGGAGAGTTTTGTTTCAGATATTTTTGGGAGAAAGGATAGGTGTTTGTTGGAGGAGCAATCTGATGGTTTCTTTTCCTACATATTTAGATCTCTTCCCTTTGTATAGGGTTCCAATTTCTTTGTCTCCATAGAGAGTTTCAGCTCTCCCTGGCTCTAGGAGTTTCTAGTTGTCTTATGGTTCCATAGGGATATAGTTTTATGGATTGTACTAGTTTTGTTATCAGATAGAATAGAAGTTTTCTTTGGTCTTTTGCATATTATTGAAGTGGTTTTTTTCTGAAGCAAATTGTACACATCAATGTGATTCCTCACACTCAATAAAAAAGTTCCAGATTCATATCTCTCCTCCGTGTTGTTCTTTTGGGTTATGAATCTTCTGATTCATTGCATGGATTCATCTATGTATATGTTATTAGTCCTTAGTTCTGATCTAGGATTAGATTAAATAAAGCTATGGATATGACATAAGTTCATCAGGTCTACAAAATGATTTATTATAATAAGTAATGGTCTGGATTGATTGTATTTATGGCTTAGAATCATTGACAATAGTTGATTGTTGTGTATTATTTTTGCTTTGGAGTATTGCCTAATGGATAAGTAACTGATCAAAGATTAGTCTTTCCATATTGATGCATATTTGGTAGGTCTGGCTATATTTTGCATTTTAAATATAAACTCTGATGTTTTATGTGGTTTGTGTTGTTGTACCAATCTAATGCTCCACTTCAAGGTCGATGTTCAATGGGTGATTAGCCGGTTACCTAGTATCTCCTGATCGTGTTGAGCCTTTGTGAGATCTCTTCCTGATTGATGCCTTACTAAATATTTGAAGGTGTTGAAGGGTGTCCCCCCCCCCCCTTGGTTTTGTAGAACCTAAAGTGTAGAAGGATGGATCCACATCCTTGTTAGTTGGTCCTTTTCATTCTTTTGTGAACTACTTGGAGTTGGCTACTCTTAAAGATCCGTTGCAAAGTGAAAAGGTTGTTGTCCAGTTATCAAAACATAAAAAAAAAACCAACACCACCAAGGCTTAGGATTTTCCCATGGTGGAATCTCTTGGGAAGAGGATTTTTCTCTCGAAACCCTAGGTAGGGCCTTCCTGTGACCAATGAGAAATCAAAACACTATATCTTTTTATCCCCTCCATTTCAAGAATTCAAACCTATTGCAAACTTCAAGTAAGACTCAAGGAAAACTATCAGTGCCCTTCAGTGGTGCATTGGGCTTTGTACCAGTCTGTACAACTTAGAATATAGTCAAAATTATAGAGAAAATGGTTGATTTTATTGATCAGAAAGATGAAATTCTACAATCGGCTCACTCCAACCTTGGAATAAGGTTTTTAAACCCTAAAATACATTTCCCAATTAGTTCCAACTGACAAAGGTGGTTATGAATGTTGGGATTCAAAATTTGCAAGTTTTCAACCAAAAGTTGCATTATGCAAAATGACAACATTAACAACTTTTGACAAAAACTTTCAAATGTGCTAATCCTTGTAAAGTTTGACTCTTAGACTCCACTAAAGACCTTAAAGAGTTTATTTGAACATTTTGAACCTTCTTTAATTTTCCTAGACTACACTAACCCATCCTACCCAATATTTGTCCAAAATTGACTAAGGTAGACAACTTAGGCTTATAACAATACCTAGTGTGTCCTTGTTTCACAAGTAGGACTTATAGAAAAACTTTGGATCCTAGATCCAATCAGCAATCTAACCCTTTGATGTTGTATCCACTAGTGTGATTGAACTTGAT
>MU224399.1:566803-579965 GCA_018584345.1 Thuja plicata
CACACACACACACACACACACACACACACACACACACACACACACACACACACACACACACACACACACATGATACATATATGGTTGTGTTTATGCACTCATGGTTATTTTAAATTAATCATATGAGTATGACACATTAGAGTTACTAAATAATTATGAATATTGTATATTTATGATACTAGAAATATTATGTAAATGAGTATTTTTGGGTGGATTTTAAATAAGTTGTACTTGTTATGTGTGAGTAATAAATGTGGTATTTATTAATAAATCTATTTGATTAATAAATACAAAAATGGTAATATATATTGAGTATTTTTTTGGTGTCTATAAGGAGAGTTAATTATATAGTTAGAGTATTGAATATGCTATGTAATATGGTTTTGGAGGGGATACAACTTATTTATTTATTAATGTTTACTATTAGTTAATAATATTTTATTTATAATTAAGGGAATATTATATTATAACATTGGATTAATAAATCAGTGGTTATTATATTGGTTGAGAATTGGTTCATTCCCGTATAACTCCCTTAAAGGGATATATATATATATATATACATATATATAAGGGAAATAATTGATTTCTGGGGAGATGCTTCCCAACGAAGATGGACACACAGAAAGATCTTTGGGTAGAAAACTGCAGAGTGGGAGATAGAGGCTAAAATTTTAGGTGTGAATTGCTTTGATAGATTTACATAGATAATTTTAAAATAAAAAATTAATGTGAGAGAAAAATATGAGATTTGGAGGGATAGACAAAGAAATATTATTGTCGTGAAGCCTTCTAGTCTGGGTTACATTGGAGTGTATAGAATTTGGTTGGATCTTCTATTGATTTGGTTTGCTTCCAGATTATATCTCCTTCTTTCCTTTCCTCAAATGTGGACCTCTACAGGGCTCCATGTAGTATCCATTCCTGAAAAGAAATCTTGAATCAAAAGATATGCTTATTGTGTGTATGTGCTTTATCTGCTTAATTTCTCTAAGAGTTAGATTAATGTGATTATTAAATAGAATATTATGATGTTACTATGTATTTTACTTTGTTATACTATGTTTTTTAAAAATTACACACCTTCTGGAATGAGTTTTTGTGAGTTTTGAATGATTTTGTGATGATAAGTCTTCATTCCTTCTGATAGACCTATTTCTATTCATAGAAAAATGTACACATTGATATGATGTTTTGGGTTTGTTTATTGATATTATTGTAAGGGAATCAAAGAGATATCAAATGGGTCTTCCTTAGATTTTTCTTCCAGGGCCCTCATTTTTCTCAGTCTTGGTTGTAACCTCAATCTACCTTGCATTTCTTTCAAAAAACTCAATATATGACCAACTGTACAACTTTGGGGCCCAAGTGCATGATTCCCATGATCAAGTGTGAAATACTTATCCCAAAGTTTGCAAGACCTATTTCCAAGTGTGTAGGACAGAGTGCCAAGTACATAGGTCTTCAAGAATGTAACGTTTTAGGGTTAAATTGGTGTTTCAAGGTCCATTTAGAAACTAAAGCCTATTACGGTTTGATTTTTGACTCAACTTGTCTATGAATACTTTGGATATGATTTTTATATCTTTAATGGTTCATTTTTATTACTTCTTATGCATTTTGAAGTGTTTTTTATGAAGTCAAGGATGGATAAATCTCAAGCAGATCGGTCCAAACCTTGCAGCCAATACAACACAATATAAGAAATAAGACAAGAAGAAATAATATGAGAGGTTCAGCCTTTTATTACCATCAAAAAATAATTTACAACAGATCAGCAACATGCTATTTCACATTCCATTCATACATTCCAAGCACAAAGGCCTGATTACACTAAATAATCTTAAATCCTACCCAAGATAAATCAAATAATCTTATGAGATCATCTCTTGTCCCTTAGGAACAAGTACATAAGCTTATAAAGCCATCATAACATCTAGTCGGCCTAAAAAAGATTACATTCCCTAATAATTGAGAAAATGTTTTACAATAAATAGGCCAGGACCCAAATCTTTAGGAACAACCTCCAATGAAAGATTAAAGATATGAGATCATAAAATAACATTAGCCTCAAACATAACAATGAGGTGGCATGATCACACTCAAAAAAATCCACCAAAAGATTGGGAAACTGATCAAAAACACAACAACCAACTAGGAAAATGAAGAATAGGATAGACACATGAATAATCTTCCATAACTTATGCGTGATGAAACCAAATGATGTGTGATCATAGGATAAGATCCATAATGAAACCAAGAACACGCTGTCACGACCACAACAAAAAATAACAAGCATGGATCGACTGCTTATATAAAAACTAGGTTGATCAAACAAGAAACACAAAATATTTTTGTTTGATGCAAGATTGTCAAGATCCTAAGATGCTCCTACATCAGACACCCTAGGTAAATTAAAATGTTCCATAAGAGAAAATTATGAACATTTGAAAAGTCATGGAACATAAATCCCATGCTTTCTTTTGAGCCAAACATCCTATTTATGTACAACTCTTTGTATCTGTACCTCTGCACTATCCTCAGCCAGATCCATCAACGTACTCCTCTATGTACTCCCTTTATCATGTCTTTTATCAACACCATAACTCATATCACTACCTCCTCAATTTTTCATAACTGATCTACCTCAGTTACAAACCTTCATCTATTCAAAAACCAAGGTTTTCTACTCCTTCACCTCAATCTTCTTACAATCTAATATCAACTTTCCTTCCTTAAATCTACTTTCAAGATCCTTCTTCTGATCCATACTAACCTTAGTAGTCTATGTCTCCGAACAATAAATCTTCACCATAATCAAATTCCTTTCACTTCTCCCTTCTTCTTCCTTCAAAGGAACTAGAGTAATCTTATGTCCATCCTTCTCTTTCATGACCAAGTTACTTATGAAATCATGAATATCTCCTCTATCAAACTGCCAAGGTATTTCAAATAGAATATCATAGATACTCATAGACACCACATCACATAATACTTCATCTCTGTAAGGTCCAATGCTAAAATTAACCAAACATTGCTCTTTCACCTCCACCATGTGATCATATGAAAACCAAATTATCCCATAAGGAGAAGGATATTTAAGCCTCTTAAAATCAAGATTTTTCACCATCTCTTTTGATACCAAATTATCAGCACTACCACTCTCCATTACAACCTTACAACATTTACCTCCTAATTTTTAGACAATCCTAAAAAAATTCCTCCTTTGTAAAGGTTCAACTTCCTTCTTAATCAACATTACTCTTCTAAGCATAAGAGACTCTCCTATCTCAAGTTTTGCTTCAATAATCACTAATTCATTAGTAATATGTTCCTCATGTGCCATAATATTTTTTTTCCTAAGTTCTTACTAGATCCTTAAGAACATTGAAAATCCCTATTTCCTATGCCACCACATTTTAAACAAGTACCTTTTAACTCCTTTCTACCATTCCCTCCTCTAGGTATTATTTGATCAAATTTAACTTCAATTGTTTGCTTCTCTTTTCCATTGTTTCTAGCTTGTTTCTCTCTTCCTCTAGGGTTACTTTGTCTTCTCTTCAACTTATCTTCTTCTCTCAATGCATAGTAATAAGAATCCTCAATAGTATAAATCCTCAACATACTCAACTCATCCTGAATGTTAAATCTCAGGCCATTAACATACCTAGCCACCTTCTCCTTAGATACTTCTTTGTGACTATATCTAATATTCATCTTATAGAATTTATCTATGTATCCTTCCACACTAATGTCTTTTTGCCTCAAGTTCTGTAACTTCTTGAAAAAATCTAATCCATAATCTTCAGGGATGAATTTATCTTTAACCTAGCAATCATTACCTTCCATTTAGTGATCTTTTCTTCACCATTCTCCTCTCCATCCTTCTATAATTATTTCCACCATAAGGAAACATGAAACTTCAACTTAGTCTGTGCTAACCTAACCCTCTATGGATCTCTAATGTCTTCAAGCTCAAACTAGTCTTCTAGTTCTCCAACCAAATCTATCAAATCGTTAGGATGCAATGAACCAGAGAAAATAGAAACATCAATCCTATGACTTTTACTTACTTGTGCCATAGCTCTCAACAATATTTCTTCAACAAACTCCTCAAATTCTTCTTTATTCCTAGGATTCCTCCTCAATCCATTCAACACATTTTTTTATCTCATTCCTCATCTCAACCCTAAAGTATTCCATCATTTTCTCCAGCCTTTTAGGGGTCATCCTTCTAGGTGGAATCTTCCAATCCTAAGGTGAAAATGATTCTCCAAATAGCGATCTATACACCCTGGATTTTCCTTCAACTCTCAACAATTAGTAGAAACCCCTCCTAACCACCTTGCACAAGTCCTCTATGATTGTGAGTCAGATCTTCACTCTTCCACCTCATGATAAATAGATCTAGGGCTTCACAAGTTAGGAACTCAGATCTTCCAATACATGAATCTCAAACTCACTCTACCTCACTCAACGTTGTTCAACCTTATACTATGATACCATATGATGTGCTCAAGGATGGAGAAACCTCAAGAAGGTCAGTCCAAAACTTGCATCCAATACAACACAATGGAAGAAACATGACAAGAATAAATAAGATAAGAGATTAAGCCTTCACATGCCAATCATACATGATAAAGACATAGGCCTGATTACACTCAAAACCCTCACAATCCTACCCAAGATCAGCCAAATAATCTTATGAGATCACCTCTTATCACTTAGGAATAAGTCCATAAGCCTATAAATCCATCATGATATCTAGTCGGCCTAGAAAAGATTACATTCCCGAATAATTGAGAAAACATTTTACAACAAATAGGTCAGGACCCAATACTTTAGGAACAACCTCCAATGAAATATTTAAGAGATACAATCATAAAATAACATTGGCCTCAGACATAACAATGAGATTGAATGATCACGCTCCAAAAACCCACTGAAAGATCAAAAACTGATTAGAAAGACAACAATCAACCACGAAAATGAAGAACAGGAAAGACACACAAAGAATCTTCCATAACTTATGCGTGATGAAACCAAATGATGTGTGATCATGGTATAAGATCCATAACAAAGTCAAGAACACATTGTCATGACCACAACACAAAATAACAAGCACCGATAGACCGCTAACAGAAACACCAGGCTGAAAAAAAATAAACACAAAATATTTTTGTTTGATCTACAAGATTGCCAAGATCCTAAGATGCTTCTGCATTAGTTTTAAATGCCAGATTAGGGTTTAGGATTGTCCGTTGAACTCAGGACAACTAGTGATCACCTAAACCTAATCAAATTATGCTATGTTGTTATGATTTATTATTTGATGAGGTTCTTGATGTATTTATGTTGTTTTAAATCCTTTTTGTCCATTTTTATGCAATTTGATGTGTTTTGAATCCATCCGTGTACCTGATTTTGGTTTAGGGTTGCCCAGGGGATTACTTGGGGTAACAAGTGGTTTCCTAAACCTGAAATGTACTAATCTAATTTTATTGTCAAACTCATGGCATTTTCTCATAATGAGATTTGATTCTTTCCTACATTTTTTTTTCTTATTTATTTTGGGTAAAGAACCTAGGCATAGTAGGTGAGTGGCTCTAAGTGGCTAATAGGATAACCCACTAATAAGTTGTCTTAATCAAGTGAAAACATTAATAAAAATTATTGGGATTGGGTGATTACACACTAAATAAGATTAATGTTATGCCTCGCCCATGCCACTAGTTCTAGTATAGACTAGGGATGGGAGTTGGAGAAGGTGCCTTTGTGATGGCACAATTGAACAACCTTGTCTCCACATAAGGTGTTTGGTTCCACATGTGCCTACTTGGGGGTTGTGGCCTAGAGTAGATAATAGGACAACCCAAGGGGTGAGGGATATGCAATGAAACTCACCTAGCTTGTAGCCTAGAGTTTTTACACATTTGATTTTAGATGCCTCTGGTAGTCCTATTTTGACTTCTTGTCATTCCTGATTCATGCTTGTTTTCTGGGAAGGATTTTTACCACCTTAAGCATGTCCTATTTATCTCCTCTTGTGTGGGCCTTGGTTTTTCTCTCTTATCTCAGGAGAGTGGGCCTAATAGTCCCATGTTGTTGGGTGGTTAATATTAATTATATCTAAGTATTATTCGTCGTCTCATGGATGATCCTTGTTGGTGTCCCTTCTGGATTAGTGGTTGAAGGCTTTATATTGTATCATGTATCTAGTTGAGATGTAATTGATGTAAATATATTGTGTAATCTCATAAAAGGAGACATTTCTATATGATGTGCTGAAGACAATTATTCAATTGTATATTGTCATTGATGTTACACAAATGTAATGAATTTTTTCATTAATTGAGCTCTGTCGGTTAATAAAGGAAGTTCTATACTAACTGAGTTCACTCAGGAAATATAGTAAGTTTGGTTTCAGCCAAGTACCGATTAGGCATCAAAGGATTACAGTGTCAACCGAGTTATGCATTTAGTGTCATCCGACTAACAACAGTTTACATCTTATGTTTAATTGGTTAATTACAGCCGATAGACTTAAGTTTTATCATTTAATTGGAAGGGTATTCAAGCTGACTTGACAAGGCCTATCATATATATACAAGGTCATGTTTGGATTAAATGTGTAGGTGAAGAAGAATTATTTTATATGAATAATGAAGGCGAAGTAAGAGGGAATTCTAATTAAGGATAGAATTTCTAGATCGAGATGAAAAAAAATATTTGATCAGTAAAGATCTAGTTAAAGCTAGAACAAACAACTGAATCGGAAAAGATAGTTGCTTCTTCAAATAGGTCAAACTCATTGTTACTCTCTAACAATTGTAGCAGTGATCCAAATATCTTATAGTGTATACTTAACAGTCTTTTCATAAATCCTCTCACAAGGTGGCATTTCTACATTGAAGTGTCTGAAGACCTCTAACAAGGTCACTCCTAATAGGGTGATTAAAACCTCTAACAGGGTCACACCCTACAGTGTGTTTTGTAACCTTTAACAAGGTTGGATCCTAATAGGACTCACTTCAAAAGAGTGAAAAATAGTAACTAGTTGCAATTGGTGGTTTTCCCAAATTGGCTTTCCACGGTAAATGTTGGTGTCATCTGTGTACATGTTATTTATTTTATTCTTTATGTTTCTACACTTAATCACTAAAGGTTAATCACATTTAATATCTTAAGATTTCTTTGTTAATCGAGTAACAACAGAATATCTTTGTTAACCGAGTAACAATGATAATTTTGTTAAAGACATCTAAGGGACATGGATTTTTTTTTGTGGTAACTGATTCACCCATCCCCTCTCATTTACTCAACTCATTTCCAACAATTGGTATCAGAGATGTTGGTGCTTTTAGGGAAGGTTCAAGGCCTAAGCTAAAGAAAAAGGATGTCTTACAGAAGGGAGATCCCCAAGCTTAAAAAAGAAAACTTTACTGCATGGCAAGAGTTCACGAGGCTACATCTATCTACTATTGGAGATACTGGTTTGCAATTCTTGGACCACAAGTATGTGGAACCACCTACACCTATGTCTGTGGATCATATGGTGGACATGAAGAATCATAACATAATGATGATTGATATAGCTTTTTCACTCAACTATTCATAATTTGATGAAGTCAAGGACTGCCCTACTGCCCATGATATGTGGAAGAAACAACATGATATCCATGGAGGAGATTACAATGTAAAGAGAGACAAAGCAGTGAGTCTCAGAGGTCAGTTTGATCAGATAAAAATGAAAGAAGGAGAAGACATTACAAAATACAGTGTCGGGATCAAGAAAAGTGTCAGTGCCATTAGAGCTGTTGGTGGAATGATTGAAGACAAAAAAATGGTTAGTAAGGTATTGAGAACTTTACTTCCTATCTATGTAATCAGAGATTTAGCTATTCAAGAGATGAGGTGCAGTAATGATATAACTCTAAATGCATTGGTTGGAAGGCTGGAAACCTTTGAGTTGGACAATTTTGACAATTATTCTCCTAATCCTAGCAATTTTGAGTCTGCATTTAAAGCCAAACTAAGCCTTGGTAAGATGGATAGAAACTCAAGAGGAAAACATATTGACAATGATAGTGATGATGAATCTGATGATGAAGTTCTAGAAATTGTTAAAACAATACTTGCAAAGAGAGTTGCCAAAGGAAAAGGAAAGTACAAAGGAAGAATACCATTTATATTCATTTCATGTGATGAGGTTGGTCACATTGCTGCTAAGTGTCCAAAAAAAGAAGACAAAGATGAGAGAAAGTTCAACAAGTACAAAGGCAAGAAAGATTTCAAAAATTACAAAATCTACAAGGACAAAGGTAAGAAATATTGTTATATTGCAAAAGATTCTAATAGTGATGAAGATGAAGGTGAAATGGTTTACATTGCTATTAAGGATGAGTCAAATAATGAATAAAATGAAAAGAATACACTTTTCTCACATGTTAATGACACTTGGATAGTTGATAGTGGTTTTTCTCACCGCATGACTATTGATAAAAAAAAAATTGAACATCTTGGGCTCTATGATGGTGGGAGTGTCAGATTCAGGAATAATGAACCTTTCTATGTGAAAGGTAAAGGTTGTATTTCTCTAGCTAAAGGAATAAAATGTGATAATTCTTATTGGGTTGAAGGACTAAGGCATAATCTTATAAGTGTGGCATGACTGAATAACATTGGTTTGAAGGTATAATTCATGAATGGTAAGGCCAAGCTCCTAGATGGTAAAGGAAACCTAGTTGGCACTGGAAAGAAAACAAAAGGTAATCTATTCTATCCTGATCTCAATGAAAGTTCATGTTTTATTGCACAAGTGGAAGAAAGCTAGTAATGGCATAAAAGATTGTGTCATGTGAATTTGGATAACCTAATCAACATAAGAAAGAATAGAAGAGTAAGAGGTATTCCTATTTTGAAGAAACCTGTATTGGCAATATGTAAACAATGTCAAATTGGGAAGATGAGAAAAACTACTTTCAAGAGAAATAATTACAATACTGAAGAAGTCTTGGAATTGGTGCATACTGATCTATGTGGAACAATTGGAGCAACAAGTTACACTGGAGAGAAGTATTTTATTCTATTTGTTGATGATCATTCCAGAATGATGACTATTATGTTTCTCAAGGAAAAATCAGAAGCTTTTCAGAATTTCAAGTGGTACCTTGCAAGAGTTGAGAAGGAAATGTAAAAGAAACTAAAGTGCCTAAGATATGATAGAGGGGGTGAATTTATTTCTAATGAGTTCAATGAATTCTATAATGAAAGAGGAATCAAGAGACAAGTATCTACCCCTGGTACCCCACAAAAAAATGGAATAGAAAAAAGAAGAAACATATCTATTATGGATTATGCAAGAACCTTGATGATTGAAAAGAATGTTGCAACCAAATACTCGAAGGAAGCTATCAACACTACAATTCACACCTTGAACAGAGTTCAACTAAAGAAAGGTACTGATCAGACAACCTTTGAATTATGGTATGGATATAAACCCAATGCTTGGTATTTCAAAGTATTTGGAAGTAAATGTTACATGTTGAAGGAAGAAAGAAATGGAAAATTTGATGTAAAAGGTGATGAAGGTATATTCCTAGACTACTCCTTTAAAAGAAAAGTACATAAATGTTTTTACTTGCTACTCATAAAGTCATAGAAAGTGTACATGTTAAGATTGATGAGTTTGTAGAGAGAAGTGAAGGATAGAGCAGTAAAGAGCCCGAGGACTACATGAACTTTGTGTATTATGAACTTGATACTATGCCTAAGACACAAGCAATGGTGATTGGACAGAAACCATGTTAGCCATTGAATTCATCCCCACAAACTTTGTTACAACCTGTGCAACCTGAGCTGCTAACAGAGGTAACCGAGTCATAGACAGATGAAACTGAGTCTTAGATAGAGGGAACCGAGTCTCAGATAGAGGAAACCAAGTCTTAGACAGAGGAAACCGAGTCTCAGTCAGAAGAGAAAAACATAATGTTTGAGCATGGTTAACCAAGTAATGCAAGTCCAGAATAAAAAAGGAAGGAACCTGTACTTAGAAAATATCTCAGAAGGCATCATGCACCTGAGAAAATAATTGGATATCAGAAAGAAGGTATAATGACAAGAAACAAACTTAAAGGTACATGTTTTCTTAGTGAAATTGAACCTAGATCCATTAAAGATGCTTTGAATGATGAACATTGGATAGAAGTGATGAATGAAGAGATTGAGTAGATAGGAAAGAACAAAACCTGGACTCTTGTGCCTAGAACAAATGAAAAGAATGTAATTAGTACTAAGTGGGTTTTTAGAAACAAATTGAAGGAAAAAGGTGATGTTTCTAGAAACAAAGCAAGATTAGTGTGTAAAGAATATGCTCAAGAAGAGGGTATTGATTATGGAGAAAATTTTTCTCCTGTTGCAAGACTTGAAGGAGTCAGAACTCTTCTGGCATATGTAGCACATAAAGGATTCAAGGTATACCAATTGGATGTAAAATCTGCATTCTTGAATGGAATTCTGGAAGAGGGAGTCTGTATTAAGCAACCTGAAGGTTTTGTTGATTCTAACAAATGGAATATGGTTTGCAAATTGCACAAAGATTTGTATGGACTGAAGGAAGCTCCTCGAGCTTGGTATGAAAGACTACATGGATACCTGATAAGTATTGGATTTCAGAGAACTAATGACAATAGTAGCTTGTACATGAAAGAAGGACCTCAGAACAAGATACTATTAGCAGATATATTTGTTGATGACATACTATTCACTGGACATGATGATTTATGCAAAGCATTCTCTGAAGCTATGAGTAAGGAATTTGAGATGTCTAAGTTTAGATAAATCAAATTCTTTGTTGGTTTACAAGTTCATCAGATGAAGGATGGTATCCACATTACTCAGTCTAAATACATCAAAGAGATACTGAATAAATTTGGAATGGAAGATTCTAGACTAGTTGTGACACCTATGTCTACTGGACATAAGTTATCTAAGGATGATGACTCAAAGGAGGTAAATAAGACTACCTACAGATCTATAATTAATAAACTTCAATATGTTGTTCACACTAGGCCTGATATTGCATTAGTAGCTGGTATTGTTGCAAGGTTTTCAATTAATCCTAGAGAGAATAATTTGATGGCTATCAAAAGGATTCTAAGATATCTTAAAGGCATTGAAGACTATGTATTATGGTATAAGAAAGGAGGAAACTTTGATTTGAAGACTTTTACTAATTCTGATTGGGCAGAAAGTGTTGATGATAGAAAGAGAACCAATGGTGGAGCATTCTTTCTTGGAAAGAGGTTAGTCTCTTGGACCAGCAAGAAACAAAATTGCATCTCTCAGTCTACAACAGAGGTAGAGTATGTTGCTGCTGCAGTGAATTGTTCAAATATCATATGGTTCAAACAACTATTGTCAGGTATGAAGGAGGAAATCAAAGAACCAGTTATCATCTACTGTGATGACACTAGTGCTATTAACATTTCAAAGAACACTGTGATGCATACTAAGACTAAGCATATTCCAATAAAGTATCATTTCTTGAGAGAATTGGTTCAGGACAAGGAAGTAAGGTTGGAATATGTGAATACTAAAGAACAAATTGCAGACATATTCACAAAACCTTTGGATAAATTCTTGTATATTAGAGGAAAGATAGGGGTGATTCCCCTAACTAAGGCTCACTAAAGAATAGTTTAGTGATGCATCAACCGAGCTGTAGTGAAGATCTAACAAGTTGATGCAGATTGTCAGAGCTTATTGCATATGAATCAGTACAACAGGTACGTCACAACTTCATTGGATAGAGTCTTTGGAATTGGTTATCAAAGAGGGAGATATTATTGATGTTATGCCAAAAAAATGATTGAAGAAGAGATTATTGATGTCAGAGGGATAAATTTTATAAGAAACAATGATTGTGAAGACATAGGGAGTTTTTTTGGATGAGAATCAGAATGAAGCTAGGGACATTATTAATCAGAATCAGAATGAAGCTAAGGACATTAATAATATTATTCTTGTTTCTGTTGTTCTAGAATTCTTTGTATAATGACATGTTGTGTTGCCATCAATCCCAAAGAGGGAGATTGTTGAAGACAATTATTCAATTGTATACTCTCATTAATGTTACACAAATGTTTACACAAATATAATGATTTTTTGTATTAACCGAGCTCTGTCGATTAATAAAGGAAGTTATGTACTAACCAAGTTCATTCCAGAAATATAGTAATTTTGGTTTCAGATGAGTATCAGTCAGGCATCAAAGGATTACAATTTCAACTGGGTTATGCATTTAGTATCAGCCAACTAACAATAGTTTACACTTTATGTTTAATTAGTTAATTGCAGCCTACAGACTTAAGTTTTATTGTATAAATAGAAGGGTATTCAAGCCGACTTGACAAGGCCTATCATATATATACAAGGTCAAGTTTGGATTGAATGTGTAGGTGAAGGAGAATTATTTGATATGAAGAAGGAAGGCGAAGTAAGAGGGAATTCTGATTAAGGACATAATATCCAGACCGAGCTGCAAAAGAATATTTAATCAGTAAGGATCCAGTTAAAGCGAGAACAGAGATCTGAATCAGAAAAGAAAATTTCTTCTTCAAACAAGTCAAACTCATTGTTACTCTCTAAAAATTGTAGCAGTGATCCAAATCTCTTTACAAAGTAGACTTAAGAATCTTTTCATAAATCCTCTCAAGAGGTGGCATTTCTACATTGAAGTTGTAGACACCCTAAAATGGACAGGCTTGCAACTTTACATTAAAAACACTAATTTTCATCTATTAATTAATGGTTTTTTTAATCATTAATTAATCATCTATTTTCTTCTAAATTCATTCCCCAAATCATTGAATCCAATTCTCAAAATTAATTAAATAATTAATTTTATTTAATTAAATAGCTTTAATTGATTAATTATCATTAAAGTAATTAATTAAACTCAATTTCCAATAGTTTAAATTCAAATATTTAAACTTAATAATTAAATTCTTCCAATTAAATTAATTTCAATTAAACTAATTTAATTTCATCAAATAAAGCAATTCTTAATCAAAAAGAATTCAATTATCTCACATGTTGAAAAAAATTAATAAATAAATGAATTAAATACTCATTTATCTTCAAAGAGATAACTCCAATTACA
>MU224399.1:580267-591940 GCA_018584345.1 Thuja plicata
CCATTACTCCGTCAGTTTGGTTCTAGCATTCAAGCCATCTTGCGATCACACACACACATTTCAATTATCAAATTCTTGATGCTTCTCAAGTCATAGACGCTGCCCCGCCAATACTGAGCATCAAGAAAATCATTTCGGAAGGAGTAGAGAGAAACAATAGAAGCTTCAAGCATCGTGGGGTTTGCATTTATTTGTCTTCCTTTCTCTTTCTTGTACATTTTATTGCTCACATTTTTGTTATTCGTTTAGTAGTAATTGTATATTTGATTTGCATTCATTTGTGAACCTTTGCTACTAACCCTCGCCTTTGGAAAGTTGTGGGAACCGAAAAGAGACTTTGAATAAGAGGAAAACAAGCCAAGGTGGTATAATGACAAAGACTTCTATGAGTTTCATCAGATCAAGGGGCACAAAATAGCCAATTGCTACCGATTGAAACATGCTATCCAAGATCTCATTGACATAGGGATCATCGATGTGATGAACACTCAAGCTAAAGGCACAATTGATCACACCATTTTTAATGATACCTTCCATGATCACAACAAAGGAAAATCCTCTAGGTTTGGTGGAAAAACCAATAAAGTTAACTATACATATACCAATAGTGATAATGTCATAAATTGCCTAAATCCTTCAGATACTCATGTGGCCACAATCACTATCAGGGACCAAGTTAACAATTGCACTGTAACTACACATCGTGCTAGAGTCGTCTTGCAAGGAGTACCATCCTCAGCTACTACATCAGCCAATCCTATAGCAAACTCAGATCTACAAACAAGCATAGAGGACCAACTAAAGTGCGCACCTGCCTAGATATCCATGTTTGACCTCTTGCGCATATCTCCGTAGCATAAACTAGCACTTGATCAAGCACTTCAAAATGTAGTTGTCCCAAGGGACATAACACCTGAAAGCTTCCAAAAAATGGTCAACCATATAACAACTAACAAACATGCCACATTCATAGACCGTGATGTGTCACCGCATAAGCCCCTGCATAATGATCCTCTAAACTTGCTTGTCCAAATCCACAAAAGTGTTTTCCATAGGGTCCTTGTCGATGGTGGAGCTGGTTTAAACATTTGTACTTTAAAATTAATCAAGAAACTAGGATATTCTGAATCAAGCATTGATGTCACCAGAAGGATAAATATCAGGGCATATGATGAAGAGGAAAGGTCCTCTAAAGGTATTATTAGTCCACTTGTTCGCATTGGTCTTGTGGTAAAAAACACACCCTTCCAAATCTTAGACCTTGAGTTGGGATACAACATGTTATTAGGGAGACCTTGGATACATGAAATGCAAGATGTACCATCAACATACCATCAGTGCATCAAGTTCCCTCACCAAGGGGAAGAGATCATCATAGAGGGAGATCCCAATCATTTCCAATATTGCAATGCGGTCAAAATCAACACTGATAACCAGGTGCCATCAAACCAAGATGCCAAAATCCCATCCTCTTTAGAATAAAATCCCAAGGATGTCACATGAGCAGTAGGTAAGATAGTCATTAATTAAGATACAAGCATCTCATCCTCTTCAAATCTAAACCTTAAGGATGTCACAGAAAAAGCAAGCAAGATATCCATCACGGACAAAGGATGTGGTGAATATAGATATGAAGAGGCTTTCACAATCACGTACATGCCTTTAAGCCCCAGAAATCACGGTATGCCACTACCTTTCATTGCAACAGAAACTCAGTAGCCGGTTCTTTTTAGATTTCCACACACAACCTTTGTCTGATGGGGGGACATAGCAGAAGAGAATCCTTTTGAGCAAGACATCAATACCTAGCTATACAGAGACTCCCCTGAGATAGTCTGACCACCCTTACCTTTGGAAAACTATGGTAACGGTTACACAATGATACAAAGGTTTGGGTATGATGGTACAACTAGACTAGGGGCAAGGCAACAGGGCATATATGAATTGCTTCTCCCACCAACCCAAAGAAACACTAGAGGATTGGGATATGGAGAAAAAAGAACTAGTCCTGTGATTCAAGACATTCAAGTCAGTCACAAGCAAATAGCAGAGATGCACCAGGGGCACAACACTGAGCATGTCCTAATAAGAAACATATTAGCATAGTTGTTGCCCATCGAAGAGGGATCCACACAATCCCAAGTAAACCTACACTTAGAAATCGACGATACCCAAGGAAGTGAGACATCGGATGAACATTCCATTGAGACTAAATCCAATGAGTATGAGTGGAGATCCCTCCATGACTTTGAACCTTTAATCCCTTACTTTTTCCCTCAAGTCAATATTATCATAAACCTAGCAGACCTATTTGAACAATTGACCATTATCGAGAAACCCTGTATAGACAAACATATCATTCATCAGACCTCAAGTGGTGCGTCCTCATCACAATCCAATTTTGTAGGCACCATATCAGCAGTCCCGTTCAGTCAACCAAAGCTAAACAGTAGTGAAAGTGTCTATCTTGTACACCCTGAGCTTATAGAGTGGGATCAACAAGGACCACCTGATCTTGATGTCTTTGAAAATGACAAGGCAATAGCTCATTTCAGGGGACTAAGGGAATGCATTTCGTCAGGAGATCACAAGGTAGGATTCTCTATCAACCTAGACGGAGCAACATACTTCAGGGAGGAAGCACCTCTTTCTAGTCCACAAAAGAAAAAAGAACAAAAGAATAAAAAGCTAAAAGAAGACGTATCTTCTAGCAAAAACCTCACAGAGGTGCTAAAAGATGGAAAGAAGGAATTTATCCCCCTGACAGAGGAAAAATCAGCACTACTAGCTGAAGAGATAGAGGAAATTAACTTGGGCGATGACAAGAACCCAAAGAATATCTACTTGGAAAAATCTCTCACCCCTGAGGTTAGAGAAAATTTCATTAGTTTCTTTAAAGTGAGAATGATCAATTTCACATGGTCTTACTCAGATATGCCAAGATTAGATCCAGAGTTGGTGCTACACCATCTCCCATTGCTACCAAATGCTAAACTTGTCAAATAGAAGCTAAGAAAGATGCATCCTCACGTTGCATTATTAGTCAAGGAAGAACTGAAAAAGCTCTTGGACACTAAATTCACCAGACCTATACCATATGCAGATTGGATATCTAATCTAGTACCAGTTACGAAGCACAGTGGTCAGATTCAAATTTGCACAGACTTCTGAGACCTCAATATAGCATGTCCCAAAGATGACTTTCCTTTACCAAACATCGACATGATAGTGGACCTAACTGTAGGGCATGAAATGCTATCACTTATGGATGGCTTCTCAGGTTACAACCAAATAAGGATAGCGCCAAAGGACCAACAAAAAATGGCTTTCACATGTCCTTGGGGAACATATTGTTGGAATGTCATGCCATTTGGTCTAAAGAATGCTGGAGCAACATATCAGAGGGCAATGAAAACCATATTTCATGATCTCATCCACAAGACAATGGAAGATTATGTGGACGACATACTAGAAAAATCCATACTTTGAAAGGATCATTTATAGGTTTTGGGACCCATCTTTGATAGAATGGAGGAATTCAAAGTCTGACTAAATCCAAAAAAGTGTGCATTCAGTGTCACAGCGGGAAAATTAGTAGGGTTCATAGTATCACACAGAGGAATTGAAGTGGATCCAGCAAAAGTCAAGGAAATATTGGACATGCCTCCACCATCAAACCTAAGACAACTAAGAGGGTTACAAGGAAGGCTCCAATCGATAAGACGCTTCATAGCTCAACTGGCAGACAAGTGCCACCCATTCCAACATCTACTGCATTAAGACATCAAGTTCATATGGATAGAACAATGTGAACAGGCATTTTAGATATTCAAAGACTACCTTCTAGAGTCTCCTTTCTTGGTACCACTAGTGCAAGGTAGACCATTGCTTCTATACATCTCAACAACAAAATCAGTGTTAGGGGTCCTTTTGACACAACATGATGATGCAGGAAAGGAGAGGTTTGTCTACTATCTAAGCCGAACGTTGGTTGGATATGAGCTAAACTACACACCGATAGAGAAGTCATGCCTGGCAGTTGTGTTCGCTTCCCAAAAGCTAAGACACTACATGTTGAGTCATCAAATGAAATTGGTTGCACATATTGATCCTCTCAAGTACCTATTAAGCAAAGCAATGCTCACTCAAAGACTGGAAAAATGGGTAATGATTTTAAGCGAGTTCGACATTGAGTATGTAGAGAGAAAGGCTATCAAAGGACAAGTGATCATCGATCAACTAGCAGAGGCACCGATTCAAGACCACTAGCCTATTATCTCTGATTTCCCTGACGAATCTATTATGACACTACAACCGGCGATTGAGATATGGCAACTTTATTTTGATGGATCATGTACAAACCATGGAGTGGGGGCAGGGATAGTGCTTATCACCCTAGATCATGATACAATTCCAAAGCCTTTCAGACTTAACTTCCAATGCACCAACAACATAGAAGAATATGAAGCATTGGTCATCGGTCTAAAGATAGCCATTCAATGGAGAATCAAGAACCTGAAAGTCCTTGTTGATTCACAGTTGGTCATTAGCCAAGTTAACAATGATTGCATGACCAAGGATGAGAAGCTCATACCTTACAAAGCGCAAATGGAACAACTGCACACCAAGTTTCATTACATTCTCTTCGAGCAGGTCCCAAGAGCATAGAACAAAGTGGCAGATGTGATGGCTACCATAGCATCACTGATTGATATGCCAGGCAACGATACCAAATTCCAATTTCTAGTGGAGCAACTCTTGGTGCCATCACATCAAGCATCTATCACAGAATCAACATGTGTCCTTGTTGGTCCTGATTCCCCATGGTACCAAGATGTCTATAGCTATCTCCAAAACAATGTCTTACCCCCAAACTTGTCTAGGAACCAGAGAAAAGCCCTCATCCGCCAGGCCTCTAGGTATACCCTCCTCTCCACTACTCTATACAGATGAAGTCTTGATGGAACATTACTACGTTTTCTCACTTCCATGGAATCCCAGAAAGCTTTGTACGAGGTACATGAAGGAATATGTGGAACCCACAGAGGTGGCAATAGCTTAGCTAAAAAAATAATCCGCATGGGATACTATTGCCCAACAATAGAGACAGATGCACACAAGCCTGTCCAAAGGTGCAGAGAGTGTCAAATTCATGGAGACCTCATCCATGCACCAGCCCAGGAATGAAATCCCATCACATCACCATTACCATTTTCAATGTGGGGATTTGACCTAGTGGGTAAGATAACACCTTCTTCAGCAAATGGACACAAGTACATCATAGCAGCAACGGAGTACTTCACAAAGTGGGTGGAAGCAATTCCCCTCACTTACATCACTAGAAAATAGATAACAATGTTCATGCTTAATCACATCATCTGTTGATATGGGATCCCCCAAACAATCCTAATGGATCATGGTACCCCTTTCCAAAAGAAGGATGTTGAAGACCTATGTGAAAAATTCCACATCAAACAAGGGTTCTCATCATTTTACTACCCTCAAGGGAATGGGAAAGCCAAAGCTACAAATAAAACAATCTTGAAGATTCTGAAGAAAACAGTGAATGAATCAAGGAGAGACTGGCATCTACAGCTTAGTCCTGCATTATGGGCATACAGAACTAGTGTGAGAACACCAACGGGGGCAACTCCTTTCTCCCTAGTCTATGGAACAGAGGTGGTATTACCCCTCAAAGTGGAAATCCCATCCCTAAGGATATCATTGAAGAACTTGGTTTCTGACGAAGACTATAGAGTAGCAAGGCTCAGTGAACTAGAGTTACTAGATGAAAGAAGACAACATGCCTTTGACCACTTACAAGGCTATCCGAATCGCCTTAGAAAGAACTATCACAAAAAGGTGAAGCCATGAACATTTGAGGTAGGAGACCTTGTCCTCATGGAGAATTAGAAGAATCAAGCAGAGTGAATCAAACCTGGTAAGTTCAAGCCTAACTGGCTAGGACCATTTGTTATTATTAGCTCTACTCAGAGTGGGGCATTCATACTAGCAACACCAGAAGGAGATATGCTCCCTGGCTAAATCAACAACATGCACTTGAAGAGGTTCTACCTGTAAGGTCTCTATGGTTAAGGCAATCATATCTAGAAAATATTAAAAAAATAAAAAAATTATATATATATATATATATATATATATGCAAAAGTTACCTTGGTGAAAACCTGGCAATCAGGCGCCTTGGCGACATCAAAAAAAGCAAAAGCAAAAAATGCAAAAAAAAAAGTAAAGAGAAAATAGCATCGCTCTCTAAGTGAAAACCTGGCAATCAGGCGCTATTGAGTAGGTACCTTGGTGAAAACCTGGCAAACAAGCGCCAAGTGTTCAAAACTAGCTTCACCATCAATGAGATCCAAAAGTTTGAGCACACTTCAAAATGCAAGACTGACTATCCCAAACAATATCCAGTAGCACAATCCGCTATGAGCACAAAACACTTACCCATGGTTACTTATTGGTCCACCAGACTAGGGGGCGATTCCAAAAGTTCTAAAAAATCTAAAAAATTGGAAAACTCATCAAAAATCCTAAAAAGGTCAAAAATCAAGAGAAAATCAATCTTTATAAAAAACATTCAAAACAAAATTGCAAAATCCCAAAGCAATAAAACCAACTCAGTTATCAAAGAAAGCAAGGGGCAAGCACGCCCAATCAATCAATTGTCACAATCATCAGCTTTGCAAATTGGCATTGGGCCCATCTGACACAGCTTGATCAGCTTCCAAATTGATAAAATCAAAATCTATCAATCAAATTGTCACAATCATGAGCTTTGTGAACAAGCATTGGGCACATCTGACACAACTTGATCAGCTGCCAATATGATCAAAACAATCAAATCTATCAATCATTACTATCACAATCATGAGCTTTGTGAACAAGCATTTGGCCCATCTGACACAACTTAATCAGCTGCCAACACGATCAATCAAAACAAGCCAAACAAGCCCATCCAAAGAGTTGAGCCAATCAAGAGAACCCACAGCATCGAGGAACCACGCAAAAATGTTGACTAGGTTAGTCAAGTCAGTCAAATGTCAGTCTATATTTCGGGGTTACATTCTTATGCTACTCTAGGATCCACCATGTGAGGAGAGTAGCTATGATAGATCATGACTTATTTTTCTTTGATTATTGTCTGTTGAATGTTCACTTTGATTTTAGGGCCATGATGATTTAGGATAAGTGCGGTAGGTGTTGTCACTTATTTGGCAGCCACACAGTTCCATGATCTGAGATTAAACCTGGAAAAGAATTGGACATTCCTTCTCTTTTATTTTGGTTGTTTGGTTTATAGAATCAAGAGCTCGTAGCACTATTCAGATGGAATTTGAGTTTGCTATGGAGTTCTATCTTGGTTTCTATGGTCTTTCCCTTTATGTTACAAATAAGAGCTCACGATGCTATCTAGATGGACTCTAGGGGCATAGGAGTTCTATCTTGTTTGCTTGGATTTCCCTTTCAGAAATCAAGAGCTCACGATGCTATCCAGATAGACTCTAGGGGCATAGGATTTCTATCTTGATTTCTTTGTTTTAGATTAATTCAGAGGACAAGCAGTATCCGGATGGTCAATATTTGGGTGATTTTTGACTCTCTTTCTTTTCAAATAGGGAACATAGTTGAATCTAGATGGTTAATATTTGGGTACACTATGGATCTCTTTCTATTCAATCTCTCTACTCCTTTCGCTATCAAGAGTTTGTGGCGGTATCCAGGTGGTATGTGAACTAGATCATTCAACACTATTCCAGAATATCAGAAAATACAAAAAAGATGCAATGATGACAATTATTGGAAACTGGGGTAGTGACTTGAGACATTCATCCTTTCAATCAGATCATATCTATCCCAAAAATATAAGATAACATCCTTTCTATCATTCCATTCCATAAGATCAATCTCAGAGCACATCTATCCAAACTAACTTCTTTCTAACTAACACATGCATTACTCTGATATTTTATGCATAGTAGATTGCATTCATTCATTAAGTACATAAAAAAAATACAAAAAAATGGTAGTCACATACATCATAAATCATAAACATCACATGCATCTGCAAAGCAACTCATTCAAATAGGCATTTCATTTACACCATCCTGCATAAACATGTTAGTATCATAGGAAAAGTAAATCATCCATATACAAGTCTACATATTAAAAACACATTGCATATACATCTCATCACCTAATCATGTACAACATACATATAGAAAGTAAAATATTGCACATCATATCAAAACAAATTGCATCTCATATAGATCAAAATATCTGAGTACAAATGAAAAGTCGCAAGTCTAGACACAGAAGGTAACCAACATGTGAATCATATATATATATTAGTGTATCAGATACAAAATGGTACAACTCAGTGTATATAGTGAATAACTACAAAAATGGTACAAGGAGCATGATCAACAAGAACTACCCCCACCCTCACCAGGAGGGGCACGAGGGGGAGGCATATCAGAATCTGTCTTGTGAGAGGACCCCGGAGCTCTGACACCACTACTCTGAGACCGCTGAGCCCTGCTAGATCTTTGCGACGTAGTATAACTGGGAACCCTCTCTATAGTAGGAACTGCACCCTCATAGTGCCATCTCCAATATTCTATCTCTCTCTGAGCCTCTCACCCAGATCTGTAGTACCTATCAAGAATATCTTTGTGTGAAACATCGTGTACACTGTCTATAAATGAATGGACCTCGGCTTGAGCATGTCACTCTCGAGACTCAGTTGCTGTAACCCGAGCCTCTAAAGTAGTGGGACGTGCATTAGATAGGGCAAGTCAGGCTTTAAGGTCTTGAACCTGCTGGGTCAGGCACTCCACCTCTAAAGGATCATCATCCATCCTGCCCATCGCCACATCCATGTCTCCCTCCTCATCCTGGCCCCCCAAACCCTCACCTCCACTCTATCTCATTGGCTCCTCCTCACTCTGCAAGCTCTCCCCAGTGCTGCTCCTACTATGGCCAATCCCATCTAAGGACCCTATCTCTGCACTCTACTCATCAAGAGCCTCCACATCTACATCAGCAAGCTCAACATCCACTCCTCAATCTCAACCTTATCCTCAACGTGGGGAGCCAAAACAACTGCTGTCTGCCTACATATTCTATACACCAACTGGGGTGCCTCCTCCTCTGCAGCCTCCTCCTCCTCCAAGATAGCACCTAGACCAACTCTAGCCTATCCCCCACTTTGGCCACCAATCCTCACTACACCTCTGACACCCCCGGGACTAGGATCATCTCCTCCATCGTCACCTCTCCCCCATCCTCTGTCCCTCCCACCATCATCACCTCTCCCTCCTCTCCCCCATCCACCATACCTACCTCCCTCCCTCCCTAGCCACCACCTCTACCTCCATCACGGCCTCCCCTACCATGCCGTACCTGTCGAGCCCTCCGCATGATAGTCCTAGGAATAGGACGTGACACATCTGTCAAGGCAATGTGACGATGCTATAAACAATGGGCATCATACTGTGGAGTAGTGCCTGCAAAAGATAAATCAACTATCAATACCAGAGCAGATAAAAACAAGTTTCAAATCACAGTATAGGAACAAATCAGAGCATAGAAAAGAAGTACATAAGCAATCACAAAAATGACAAACCTGGGTCAACAATAGTAGAATGCCAGGTCCATGCTACAAGAAGAAGTCCTAAGAACTCAGTGCGTGCAGCATCCAATGACACTACGACACCCCAAACACGCGAGTCTCTGGACCTCCGAGCATAATATGCATAGTAATCTGAAACATCCTGCTGCTCGCCAAACTGCTGTAACACCCTATTGGTGTTATGGAAATCAATCATATGTACATGGTCACTAATGTGACCAATCAGGTATCTCCACTATTTACAAAAGGTAGATGGATATCCTCACCATCCCAAACAAGACAATCTCGGTAAGGTCTCCAAATAAAATAAGGAATCATGTCAAGCTACTGACGCCAGTAAGAAAGATGGCCCATATGGGTCTCAAAAATAGCACCATCATACATATATACATATGGCCTATCCGCCGGTAGAGCACGGGCACCTATAGGACGGTAGATAGCAATGTGCTCCCATGCCCAAATCTGTAATAATGTGGCACTACAACCGAGTGACTTACCATCAAGGTAAGCCACATACATCATATGAAAATGCATGTGTGCCAACATGCATGGGCCCCATGCAAAATTAGTATGGTCTCAGACCATACTCTGAAGAACACTACCAAAACCAACAAAAAACCCACGCTGAAGGCAATCAGGGAAAAGGATCCCACAAATCAAACTACCCAGCATAGTGGATAGTTTATCTAAACCAAGTTTGAATCTCGACCAAAGAATGTTGTAACCTTTTGGCAAGCCCGAGCTGATCCCGGGGTAGTCTAGAAAGCTCAGTCAAAGTAGTCACACCAGTGTGCATGGAATACTCCACCAACTCACCCTGGATAGGGAGTTGGAGGATGCGATATACATCCTCCAAAGTAACAGTGTACTCCCTAGTGGGTAACCAGAAAGTACAGGTCTCCAAATGCCATCTCTCTACAAGAGCAGAGATTAGACCCCTATTGGTCATGAACTCAGACATATAGCAGATCCAATATAATCAAAGGTCACGCAGTACTAACCTCTCATCCTCTGAAAGCTAAAACCTGTACATGAGTCCTGCTGGCCTTGACTCTCGACACCACAAAATGCACCTGACGAACTACACAGAGTATAAAAATAGAAACTTATCAGTTTCAGATATTGAGGAATGTAACAGAAGCAAAAACAAGTAGATAACAGGCAAATAAATTAGGCAGACAATGTCAAAAAGTCAATTGCGGTAATAAACATGGTCAACTGTGGTACTTTTATGCGATTGCAACACTCAAACTACAAGTACGGCACTCAAACAACAATTACGGCATTTTACATACTCAAGTGCAGCACTTTTATCAAATGCGGCACGAAACCTGCAATTGCGGCATTTAAATCACAATTACGGCAAAATTGCGGTCGATTGCGACGAAGGTGAATTTTTTTCAAAGAAGTACAAATTTTAAAAGCAATAAATAATGTAATAAATGACATGCAAAGTGAGGAAACTCACCGGACATCCAGAGCCAGGAGGTCCACGGTATGAACGGACCCGATCAAAAATGTGTATGACACCTGGAAGACCCGCCATCACTCGAAAGAAGGAAGAAAATGAGAAGAAAACAATAAAGAAACTTACCAAGATGATCAGAGCTCCAATTCGCAAAGTGACAAATGAATCTAGATCTCTCGGCTACTTATAGGGCTTCGAAAAACCCTAATTTTTCCCAAGAGCTCTGAATTTTCTTCCCAATCCCCAGAAACTTCAGAGGTCAATTACAGGGGCATTTTAAAGTATTTTTCAGATCAGTTAGCTACCCAGTTCTTCACTTTGCAGTTTCAAAAAATTAACACTTGTCTCGTGACTTTTCGCTCAAATTTGTTGAGGGGGGCATAAATACACCTACTAAATGCCGGGGCAAGCTGGGGCAAAATCAAAGATTCTTTGACACACTGTGACAAGTCACATCACATCAAAGAGGGGCAAATGTAGACACCCTAAAATGGATAGGCTTGCGACTTTACATTAAAAACACTAATTTTCATCTATTAATTAATGGTTTTTTTAA